>VDFB02284550.1:69105-107364 GCA_007258455.2 Sequoia sempervirens
TAGCCTACAAAGGTTCAAGTAATAGGCTAACCCATCTGCAACTGGTACTGACTAGGGTGGGGACATTACACAAGACAGCAGGATGGTGGTGAAGGTTTTGCAAACTATTTGAGGGAATACCAATCATTAGGTGATGAATTTCATGTAGCCATATCCTTGGTAGATTTTTGCCAAGTGAAGTACAAGAGTAGACCCAGAGGAGATAGTGGACAAAGAACTAACCAGGAGTTGAGCATAGAGTGGGTAAGTTGTCCATTCCAAATTTTGATGGTTCCAACAAGCATATTGCACGTTCATGGATACAGAAATTACACACATACTTCCAGCTTAACCCCATGTTGGAGTGTTGTACCCAAACCAAATTTTTTGCTTCACTAAGGCATTTTGCTAAATATAGTCTTAACCTTGTTAAAGTGATGTCAGAAGGTCATTTTTGGGTTTTTCAAATATGGAGCTTGTGTCAGTCTGTTATTGAAGAATTTTGAGAAAAGTGAAAATCTGAAGGAAGATCGTCAAATTTTTCTGTCTCTGGAGAGGGGAGCACATATTGAAAAAGGCGCCCTATCTTTTACGGGCTCAGATCCTGTTTTTAGGGTTTGTCACCTCCAGCAGACATTTGTCCGGCATCATATGAGCTTTGCAACGAGCTATCAAGCCTGTCAAATGGACCTTTTTTGCTCGAGTTACAAGACATATAGCGGAAAATGAGGGAAATGACAAAAATGGCTAACACTGGAGGGAAAAGAGCAGCTTTTGAAAAAGGAGCCCATCTTTTTGAGGGGTCAAATGAAGGTTTTTCACTAAATGCCACCAGAGAAGTTTGTCTCACATTTGCTCAAGCTTCGCACTGCATCTGTCAGTGGGTGAATCTGAGTTGCCGGATTGCCTGAGCCAGAGGTCAAACATGCGGTTAAATCTTGGTCAAAATCTTAAGGAAAAAAGCAAGAGAGCACATTTTCAAAAAGGCGTTTGAAGCTTTTGAAGCCTTTAATGCCTTCTTTTTGGTGATCTCAGGTTTTCAACTTGTCCGTGTTACGTCCAGTTATCCGTTGCATGTCTCTGTCAGATCAGAAGATGACTCAGCAGCTTGCAGTCGAAGGTTTAGTGATATTTTGGTCAGTTCCAGAAATGGCTATCTCTGGAGGAAAAAGAGCACCTTTTCAAAAAGGCGCCCTTGATTTTCACCCCTCAGATGATGTTTTCTGAAGAAATGTGCCTTTACAGTTATCGTGTGGAATGAAGTCAGCTTCGTGGTGAGCTGGTTATCCAGTCCTGAAATTCTGTCAAACAAAAGTTATGGGGGATTCATTTTTCCCTTCGTACAAGATGAAGATGGAGAAAATTTGACCGAGTCTAAGAAAAAGCGCAGCTTTTGAAAAGGACGCTTGGATTTTTGAACCTTCAGATCTTAGTTTTATGGTCTGCAGTCTCAAGGAGTCTTTTGATCAATTTTTGTCCTGCTCTACAATGCACTTGTCAGCCAGTCAATCGATATGGTCAATCAGCCAATATCAGGGATTTAACAGAGGCCCCGGAGGAGGTTCAAAATTCAATTTTCATGAAAAATGGCTAAGTCCGGAGAAAAACGCCAAAAGTCAAAAGTTGATTTTTCAAACTTAAAATCACATGTGCGCCTAAAAGAGGAATTTTGAATATTATTTAAATATTTGAATTTTGACTTTCAATTGAAGAGAACGATTTTTGGGTTGTCATCTCCAGTTGACATCTTTGCATGTTGAGTGCTTTTTCAGTTTTGCATGTTGAGTTAGCTGATTTGCATGTTCAGTTAACTAACTTTGCATGTTAAGTTACTGTTTTGCATGTCCACTTAACTGAAGTGCATGTATCAAAAATTAACTGAAGTTTGAATGCATGGCGCATTTTTGGATTTTTGTGAAGTTTTTGAAGATGGTGCTTCAATATGGATTTTTAACTAAAGTTTCTAAAGGTGACGCCTTAGTTAGGATTTCTGACTAAAGTTTCTAAAGCATGGATTTTGAGTTTTCAAATATGGCGCCTTAATATGGATTTTTCAACTGGAGTTTGATATGCATGGTGCCTTAATATGGATTTTCAACTAAAGTTCTAAAGATGGCGACTTTTAGTCTCAAAGATGGTGCCCTATTTAGGGCATTTTAGTCTTCAGTTGACTATTTTTAGAGCCAATCATTGGCTAGGCATGGATTTTTGAGGTCCAATCACAAGTCAAGCACCATTTTTAGGTTTGCATGCATTTATCACAATTTTTGGTGATGAAAGTCTATTTATTCAGACTTAGGCGTCCATTATTCTTCATCCCAAGCTAAGAGAAATACGTTTTTCTTGAGCAAACAGTGATTTGAAGGTGCTATAGGTCTCAGATTTCAGCGTTCTTCGTAGCAACGGATTCAGTTTGTTCAGAAGAAGAATATTTCAGACTTTGTCTTCAATTTGCATGCAGGTTTTATCAAATTCAAGTCAGAGATAGGAGAATTCTACAGAAGCAGAACAAATAAAACCTTCTTTCTTCTGTCTTATTTCTTCTATTTCTCATCTTAGGTACTTTCTACGCATGTCAAAGAAATTCAGCATATTTTCAGATTTTGATCATCTGGGTTCGCGTACTTCAGCATTTGCAGCAAAACTCATGTCTTAGATTTTTTCGAGAAAATTGCCCCGTAGCCTTCATTCTGAAGCTCTGTGCTTTTTTCCGAGAATCTCTTTGCATGTGGGTCTGAAACACATCTTTTTGAGAATCGAGCTATCTAGGTTGTCTTAGAATTTGCTTCTGCACAAAACCCACGTTTCAGAAAAAATTTCGGAAATTTTTCTTGTCATAAGCTATTTTTAGCCTTGTCCAGAGATTTTCAGCCCTCTCGGAAAGTTGTCCGAATATATTCAACTTCACAGTCAAAAGTCTTCATTTTCAAAATGCAATTCAATCTCATTGATTATAGAACCAAATCGGTTCTTATACATGATTTTGTTAAAACTTCAGACACGGACTTAGGTCATGTTTATCCAGTGGTTAACCTAAGTAGTTTAGAGGGTGTTAGCAGCAATTCATTGAGGAATCTTGAACGTTTCGGGTTGCTGGCAGAAGCATCTATTCTCGTCTCCGCTTTTGATCTTGATTTTGTTCTTGCTTGCATCAAGCATTATGACTCGTCTTCACGACAAATCAGATCAATTGATGGGAGAGTCATCTGCAATCTTAAGCCAAAGGATGTAGAGAAATGCTTTGCTATTCCTTCTCGTTCAGATAATTTCACTGTGGTTATTGAGGCCTGTGAGAAGATATGGGATGAAGATCAAGAACGTTCACAGAGAAAGGTTGCTCAAAGATGGTTGAAGGTTCAGAAGACCAACATGCCTAAAAAGGTTGGTCGTGTTGAATTCAAGGACGAGGTTGTTGTTTTGATAACCCTACTCAATCGAGTTACAGGTCAAGAAGATGCTAGTACTTTCCGACCATGGATGTTTTACACCATTTCCAGGATCCTTGATGGCACAGAACATTTTGACTGGGCTATGTTGATCGGCGATTGCTTACATCAGCAAATTACTGGTTTTCTCAGGTTTCATGAGTTTCACATGGTATCTTACTTGGTTTACTTAGTTGCATCTCAAGGCAGCTATAGACACCTAAAAACTTACGGGACTCTTGGTGTTCAGTGTGTTCAAGAGTACTACTCTCAGTTGGAATTTTCTAAGGTTGAACAAGATTTCCGAGCAGTGAATGATCACTTTTCCATGAGGACAGTCAGAGATCTTGACAACGAAATGCACATCCGGATTTCTGCAGAGCAAAAATCAGCGATGGAGACTTGGGCGGATTGGTTTATCCAATTCCCTACTTTCACATACATTCGGGTTTATGGATACGTTGGAGAGCCTCTAATGTTGCCTAGGTACCCTTTAGACAAGATCATCTTCATGGAATTCCTCGGACAGGTTCAACACGTTCACTCCTTTCTTCGCAGTCGTCATAAGTTTGTAGCTTCCTTTCCATTCGGATTGGGTATTTTCACATGCAGAACTGCGGCAGATGCCAGGTATATGTCCATTGAGATGCACAGATTCAAACTCAAGTCTCATACTGAGAGGCGTTCCTATGATCCTTTGGGTCATTATGCAGCCAGTTGGAGCGAGGGATTGCACATAAGCCAGCACTTGAAGATTTTTGGGCTAATTGTGAAGATGAATTCGAAGTTCGTCGTCGTCACTATTGTAGACTCACTATCACTCAGCTCTTTCATTACCTATTAGAGGATGTCGATGGTCTATCAGATGATGATGGAGAGGTTCTTCTCAATTCATATGTCAAGGATCAAATTGCTCGACAGCCACTTCGCTCACCGGAATGGTATGCTAAGGGAAATACTTCTATTGAGGATGTGTCTAGATCAGTTATCAAGACCAACAAGCAGTTCTTGGAGGGCAAACGAAGGCGAAGGTCAGTTCCTGTTACAGAGCCGCCAGTAGATTTTTCTTCATTACCTTCTACTTCGAGGTCAAGGCCTCGAGTCAAGGCTATTGTGACACCACCTGAAGGAGTTAGACTTAGCGGAAACACGAGAGGGAGGACTACTGGTAAAAGGAAGCAGAAGTAGGTAGAGAATGCGCCTGAGATCCCAGTGGAGACAGTCATTTAGGCTGAGCGGCGTGTTTCACCTCCTAGTTCACCACATGTGCAGCTAATTGATATAGATTCAAACCCTGAGATACCAGTTTGAGTAGGATCAGAGACAACCGAACCACCACAGGTTGATACATCAAGGACACTCTCTCCCCGAATTGATAATATTGTTCAGTCTTGTTGGCTTGAGAGGACTTTGGGGAGACAGAGGTGAGAACCTTCATACAATCTTGATTTATCTGAGTTTGGTGAACCTTATCAGAAGAGTTCGAACAAGAAAATCAAGAAGCAGGTGCATATCGAGAAGACTCCGAAATCAGAGATTGTTATAGAGGTTGCTCCTCCTCCAGAGGGTAAGAGCCTAGATGAGGTTGAAGTCGGTGACTTTATTTTCACCAAGGAAAATCTTGGCAGGACCACTCGAGAGACAGACATGAGCCTTCTTAAGATTGTCACCATCACCAATAATCTTGAAGAACGCATCACGAAGGACGGAGAAGATAAAGCACTGCTTAAGGCCAAGAACAGTCAACTTCGACAGTATATCTCTGATCTTGTTCATGGAAATTCGAGTAGAGCGCCTATTCTTCCACAGAATACACCTGCAAAACAACGAAAGTTGGATCAGTTAGTCAGTCATGGCAAACTTCTAGACAACTGGATTGAAAGCTACATTGTTACAGGTCGGCATCTTATGATGGATTTGTATCAGTTGAGGAGTGATGCACATAAACTTCATCAAGGCATTCAACTACTCGAGATTTCAGTTGCAGAGAGTTTGGCCAAAGATCAAGTTCTTGTATCTCAGTTGTCTGTTGCATATGATGCTTTGGAGATTGGTGAAGATAAAGAGAAGGTTTTCACTTGGAAGGAGCAACACCTTTTCAAGATGGAGATATGTGAAAAGATCTCTACCTAGTTGTTTTCACTAAAGGATAATGTTGTCGGAGCTCTTAAACTTGTTAGTGGTTTTGTTGTTCAAATCCCGTGTCATTACCTTCTTGAGGATGGCACGTATATTGGACTGAACGTAGTGCAAGCTGAGTTTGACAAGTTGATTCGTGATAGCCTTGAGGGAGATCCTGTGGTGGCTAAGTTGGAGAATATTTTAGTAATTTCAGCTAGTTTCAAGAAGGTGGCTAAAGATGTCAGAGAATGCATGCATACAATCAAGGAGAGTAACAGAGAATTGAAGAAACAAATTATTGTTTTGGACAGTGTCAAAGTGCCAGAAGACAGAGTGATTGATGAATTCCTGGACGAGGTGTTGAACCAAGATGACTTGGAGCGATTTGCCAGTTGGGACCTGCAGTAAGTTTCGATAGAGTCAGGAGCAGTAGTTAACTCGACTTTCAGTCTTGAGTTCACTTGCTGATTTCATACATGCTTATCTCTTCCTTGGATTATCTTCACAGGAGTTAGGATTAGGGTTTTTAGTTAACTGAGGGTAGTGCCAATTAACTTTGCTTTCAATAAGGATGTGCATGCTTGCACATTGTCCATTTAAATTAGATGTTTCGGTTAACGGATGGTACTTTCCAGTTAACTATATAGTTTGCTTTATTAGGGTTTAGCAATAAATCTTGCATGCATTGCAAGACTGTAGTTGACTCGAGGTGATTTTAGGGTTCCCTACACCTTTCATGTCTATAAATAAGAGCTTTTGGTCATTTGTACATAACTTTTACGTGATAGCATACATGTTGTGCCCAACTTGCCTGTAGTATTGCTATTTTGTATCTGTTCACTAACTTTTGCATGAGAGAGAAATATATGTTGTGCCTACCTTGCCTTCAATATTGCTCGTTCTGTATCTGTTCATCTGTATTTACTATTATGATGAATTGTTATGCCACTTGGGTTTCATACAATTATGATGGTGAATTCTTTCCTTAGTTAGATCGATTATGTTTTGTGTTCAATAAACTTGTTCAGATTGAGCTGATAGATGTGCCACCTTGCCTTCAAGTTGAGAATCTGTTCTTGTTTATCGTATGGTGTTTTGTGAATAATAAACTTGTTTAGATTGAGCTGATAGATGTGCCACCATGCCTTCAAGTTGAGAATCTATACTTGTATATCGTCAAAAAATCATTCCTGCTCCATTACCTCATGCTCTGTTTTCTTGAGGAAACTGGATAGTTTTAAAGTAGTTAGCTTAGTTGTAGTTAGTGATCTGCGAAACCAGAAAATACTTAGCTGCAACGTATATAGTTTTCTTGAAATCCTTGTACCTCTTACAGCTGAGACAAAAAAGACAGGATATAGTTTAGTTCATTTCCCTTTTCAGGTACTTTTGTCTGGCACAACGAGGGAGCTTCCCCTCCTAATTTGAAGAGCACTCATTGGGTAGTGTGCATAGCTGTCTGTACCAACTTATACTCCAGAGGTGTTAGTTGTTACGCCAACATGGAGACCAAAGCCATTAAGTATGCCACCCTTCATTTGGATGGAGAATCTCATGAGTGATGGTACCATGGGTTAGTGACCTTGAGGCATGATATTATTACCTCATATGCTGATTTTACTCAAAGGTTGATTGACAAGTTTGAAAAAAAGGACCCCGAGCTACACTTCAAAGAATTGGCACAATTGAGACAGGTAAGCTCAGTTGACTCTTACAAATCTGAGTTTCAAAAACTCTAACGCTTAATTATCTGAGTTTCAAAAACTCTTAGTCATGGTCACAAATGTTTCTAACCACAGATTAATTGGTCTATTCATGAAGGATTGTCAAAACCACATCATGGTTGGGTCAAAGCATTTGATCCAAATACCTTTCAAGACTCCATCAAGAGGGCTCAAAACATGGAGAGTTCAGCACCTAGAACAAATTCCAACCCAAACCATTTCCACCACAGAAAGATAAGAAACCTTTCCAAAAAGAGTGGCATAAGAAATCTGGTATGGCCAAAACTGGACACGAACTCATGATCTTCTTGAACTTGTCAAAAACACTTTGAGCCTTTTCTGACCAAAAGAAGGCCCCCTTTTTAGTGAGGTCAATAAGAGGAGCAGCACTTTGAGAGTAGCCCTTCACGAACCTTCTGTAAAAGCCACAAAGACCCAAGAACCCTTTCAAAAGAGTCAAATTCTCTGGAGGTGGCCAATCAACTATCGCCTTGATCTTTTCAGGATCAACCTTCACCCCATCAGCACTGATTATGTGACCAAGGTAGAGCAGCTCCTTCATTCCAAATTCACATTTGGACTCTTTGGCAAACAAACTTTTTGATTCTAGAATGCTAAGCACTTCCTCCAAGTGCTTGAGATGTTCTTCCCACGTCTTGCTGAAGATGAGGATATCATCAAAAAAGATCAACACAAACTTCCTCAACTGTTTCTGAAAAACTCTGTTCATACAAGACTGGAAGGTGGCTGGAGCATTAGTCAACCCAAAAGGCATGACTAAAAACTCGAAATGACCATAGTGGCATCTGAATGTCGTCTTCTCAACATCTGACCCTCTCATCCGAATTTGATAGTAGCCCGACCTCAAATCAATTTTTGAAAAGAACTTGGCACCATGTAGCTCGCCAATGAGCTCATCTATCCGAGGAATGGGGTACCGATTTTTGATTGTGCTTTGATTCAAAGCACGATAATCCACACACATGCGGATGGTGCCATCCTTCTTCTTCACAAGAACTACTGCTGAAGCGAAGGGATTCTTGCTTGGACGAATGAAGCCCATCTCCAAGAGTTCTTTTATGTTTTTCTCGATCTCGCCCTTTTGCTTCTTAGGATACCGATATGGGGTTGTGATGACTGGCTTGGCCCCTTCCTTGAGTTCAATGACATGCTCAGCTCCCCTTTCAGGAGGCAGCCCAGGAGGTAGATCAGCAAACACCTTACTCTTCTTGGTGAGTATAGACTGGATATCTGGAGGATAGTCCCTCTTTGTTTCAACTGGACTAGCTGGAAGAACCATACATTCCGCAGCCCACTCAACTTGATCGTGCCGAATCAACCTCTCCATTCTTTTGAATGACACAATCCGAGGACCACCATTGGACATTCCTCTTAACACCACCTTCTTTCCATCAGATTGGAACTTGAGCTCCATTGTCTGTAGATTGAGAGAGATTTCACCAAGTGAGCGTAACCATTGAATACCAAGTACTGCATCCGTGTCACCAATAGTAACTACATAGAAGTCATCTTTGACTTCATAGTTGCCTAACTGCATAGACATGTTAGGAACTCTTTGGTTGCAAGAAATATGAAACCCATCAGCCACCATGACTTTGAATCCTTCAAATTCTTCTATTTTGAGACCTCTCTTTGCAACCACACCTTCGTCAATGAAGTTATGTGTTGCCCCAAAATCAATTAAGGCAACAATACGGTGACCTCCAATCCCACCACAAACCTTGAAAGATTCGTTCTTTTGGAAACTAGAGAGTTGGGCAATAGGGCCCCCAACTCCTTGCTCATGATCGGACTCTTCTGGAGCTCTCTCTTCCTCGTTGTCCCCAAAATAAGACTGCTGATCAGACATATCAGATTCTGATCCATAATCAGAATAGGCCCCCATTTGGTTAGAACGCCCTCTTCCAAGACATCTATGATCCTTAATCCAAGGCTCCAAACATGTATAACACTTGCCCTCTTTTCTAAGCTGTTCACATTGCTCATCAGTCAACTTGGGTGGAAACTTCTTGTGCTGATTTGAAAAATGCTTCTTATCCCTCGTGGCCAAAGGGCTTGGGCGGAGATTTTGGCCAAGGGGCTGATAACTCCATACTTCGAGACTTTTTGATTGCTTCTTCGAGACTTGGTGGATCGAAAGCCTTAACCCACCCTTTCAAGGGTTCAACCAATCCTTCAGAGAACAATACAACCAACCTTCTTTTAGTGATGTTGGGCACCATCACGGAAAGCCTTTGAAAATCAGCTATGTAAGCATCCAAGGAACCATGTTGCTTCAATTGTGCTAGCTCTCGAAACTTCACTTCAGGATCCTTAGTGTCGAATCTATCAATCAGCTTGTTGGTGAATTCATCATAGGTTCGAATGAGGTTGTGGCCAAGAGTGACCAAACCATGGTACCACCACTCATGGGCAGCTCCTTCCAAATGCAACGTAGCAAACTTTATGGCATCTTCCTCTGGCATGGGCCTTAACGATAGGTAGTTATCCAGCTTCTAAACCCACGACCTTGTTGAACACTTATCACTTCCATCAAAGTGAGCCAATGACACCTTCCCAAGGGCTTGTTGAAAGTCAGTCCTAGGAGCCATAGGAGCTCGGTTATCAGTTCTTCCTCCGTTCCTTTTGTTTCTTTGGTTCAAGAATTGATCAAATGACCATTGGTTTCTAAGATCAGGGGGTAAGGTGGTATACTCCAAGTAGGCTTGCCTGGCATCATTTGCAAAAGGAATGGCAACTTCAACTTGCGGATACTCCCTTTGAGTGAATGTAGGAAAGAGTGGCCTAGAGGCTGATCCTCTAGAGGTGGCCTCATGTTGGCCAATAGTCCTATCTCTCCCATTCCCATTGTTTCCATTGACACCACTATTTTCACCTGTGGCATTATTTTGACTAGGGGTATGATTCTAAGCAGCTTGTTGATCCATTCTTGCAAGCAAACGGGACATCATATCAATCATCCCATCAAACTTCTTTTCAATCCTTTCATCTCTCTCATCCATGGCCTGCTTATGACTGTCTGACATGTTCTCAACTGCTTTACCAGTATCTATTGCTTTCCCTGTTTCTCTCAAAGCCTCTGAAAAAGTATCTGCTTCTGGCACTGGCGGAAACTGTGACTGTTGTTTTCTGGCCTAACTTATGGTGTAGTATCTGCAATCATTGTCACTCATCTGACAACTGAACCAATGTAGGGCACAAGTTGGCAGAATCATGGCTCTGATACCACTGTAAAGAACCGGACTAATTTTTTTTTGTTTTTCCAATTACAATTACAATCAACACGCACCCGTTAAGGTTAGCTTGAAAACGAAAATGATGCGCAAATAACTCTAACCAAGAATGTGCCCAAGACGAATGAACATATGGTCAGAGGATCTGTTACAATGCAGAACTAGAAAGGAACTCTAACCAAGAATGCGTCTAGGATAGACGAGCATATGGTCAGAGGATCTTATCCACAGCTATCTGAAAGTAACTCTAACCAAGAATGCGCCAAGAGATGGCGAGCATATGGTCAAAGGGTCCCTACGAACTGCTGTCAAGAAGTAACTCTAACCAAGAATGTGCCAAGGATGGCGAGCATATGGTTAGAGGATCCCTAGGTTGCAACTAATAAATTACAAGAACTTAGCAAGATAAATAAAATGGCTGGCAGTACTACTGAACAGCCTTACATTGATAGTAATATCCTGCAAGCACACTGTATTAGAGAGATTATCAAGCTGCAACTGTATAGTATGTCTTCCAAATACCAAATGTGACTCCCAATGCTCAATCCCAGCCCAAAGGACAACTTTCTTAATTCTGATATATCAGACCAGCAACTAAAATATGACAACCAGCAACCCTAGATTGCTCTAAAATGCTCACAAATCACTCTATACTCACCCAAAACATATAAAAATGAATGCATTACTCCTCCTAGATGATGGCGCCCAAGACATGACCTTAAAACCACCCAATACCAGCTCCCATTTTTTCTTGCACAAATCCCAATGAGTCCCAATTGGTACGGCCCTTCAAGGAGGGCGATTTGCTAATATAAAATTCAAAGTTTGATAATAAAATCTGCAAGTTAGCCAAAAGGGGCGCCCCTATCAATAAGACACAATGAGACAATACCCAAAATGAAATTATTTTTATTTTGGAATATATGAAGAAAACTTACAATCAGCTACATGAACCAGCAACTCTGAAAACTTCACTAACATGCCTGAAACTGATTTACAAATGCAAGAAAACCACTACAATGCAAAGTCTCACAACAAAATTCACTGAACTACAATCTAACTCTCAACTAGTTGCTATATTTCAAGCAAGAAGCTGAGCCAAGTACTAGGAGGTATGCTTTCCTCAAAGCTTGCCTGAAGACATTCCAGCAACATAACAATATGATAGACAAGAGATCCCAAATGAAGAGTTGAGGCCTGCATATAAAGACTTGAGAAGAATCTTCTAGAAGCTTCAAGAAGGGCACCCAATTTTCAAATTTGACTTTCAACTCTTTTCCCTCCAAAGGTGGCGTCCTTTTCTCATAAGATAATATTTCACTTTTATAAAATAAATCTTTCCCTCAACTAGGCGTCCCACTTCTCCAACCCATAATTTGGCCTTAAAAATATAAATTATCTCTTGATGAGGCATTCACCCATAAACTCCCCTTTTTCAAAACAACATAAAGTTATAATGCTAGGCCAAGGGGGGGGTATAATATTAAAATATAACATTATAATATGAAAATAACTTATCTCTCCATAAAATGCACCAAAAAGGCCAAAAATCCCAATACCAACTGAACTGGCTGAAGAAGAGAGCCAACCGCACTGTAGCCAACAGGACCACCGTCAGAAATTTTACTAAAAATAGTAAATTCATGAAGTTGCTCAGACCACCAAACGAACTATACCACTGCGAAGCTCTCTGAAAACCCAGAAAGAATCCGCAATCCAATCTTCAATCTTCAAACAACAACCTCCTCAAAAATAGGAAACCCTAATTTCGTCCTCCGAGTAGCCTACGGGTCTCCGAAATAGGCCAATGATCAACTGAATCGATCACAACTGAGAAGGGGACATTACACTGATGGCACAAAAGGTGACAATCGGCACACAACAATTTCTGCTGAACTTTGTTGTCATCCCACTACAGAAGAAGGCATACGATGCATTGCTCGAGAGAGGGTGGTTGATCGCAACCAAGGCAGACCACAATTGGAAAAGGAACACATTCTCCATCGAGAGCAACGAGAGGAAGTACATCATTGACCTGAAGAATCAGTCCATGAGCGAAGAGTTGGCATCCTTCAAGTCAAAGTCAAACGGAGGAGAATCAAATGCAAATGAAGGAAGAAAGTTTATGCAACCCAATCATGAAGGGTTACTTGACCTCGAGTTGCTTTGAGCACTAGACAAGTTCTCTCAATGATCTATTCCATTAGCAGATGGAAGACTACAAGGTGATCCACCCAGAGTGCAACGTGCTACAAATCGGGGAGATCGAGGAAAAAGAAGATAAGGGCACAACTAGCCAGACATTTCCTGTCGAGTACGAAAAATACAAGGAATAGCAAAATTGGATGATATGCCAACCCACAAGTTCAAACGAGACAAAATAATCAAGTACAAGGAACCAAGGATGCTAAAGGAGAACTTGGGGGATGAAGACAAACCAAAGACAATCTTGGTCAAAGATGATTGCGACCCCATACTAAATGCGGCATTCATGGAGTACAAGGATGCATTCGACAGGACATATAAAGATCTCAAAGGGATACCGCTAGAGTTGTGCATACACAGGATCCCTCTCGTACCAAGAGCCCAACCCATACGTAAGAGGCCTTACCGAATGAAAAAAAAACTATGCTACCAAGGTACAAGAAAAAATCAAGAAAATGTTAAAAGTTGGGATCATTTTCAAAGTAGCAGTCAATAACTAGGCTTCACCAATCGCCATATCACTAAAGAAGAAACTTGAACAGATTTGGGTATCCGTAGATTTTAGAAGTTTGAATGTGGTGACGATCAAGGATCCTTTCCCAATCCCCTTCACCGACACAATCCTCGAAGAAGTGCTTGGTCTTCAATGTACTCATTCATGAACGGATTCTCAAGCTTCAATCAAATAAGCGTCGCAGAAGAAGACAAGTTGAAGACAACATTTGTAGTCAAGGATGCAGTATATGTGTACAATCGGATGTCATTCAGGTTATGCAACACTCCAACAACCTTCCAGAGAATCATTTTGCACATTTTGATAAAATGTCAATCAAGAACTTTAAGGCATTCCTCGACAACTAGTCAATCTACAGTGACCAAGAGAGACATTTGAAGGCACTCAAAGACTGTATGGAGAGGTGCAAAGCAGCACGACTACCACTAAATCCAAAGAAATGTTTGATTCTTGGTACCACAAGGTAAGTTGTTGGGTCACATCGTCTGTAAAGCAAGACTCAAGACAAGCCCCAACAAGATAAGGGTACTCGTACAGATGGAAGCCCCAAAGAACATCACTGGCATGAAGTCATTTCTCAATCATGTCAGGTAATACAGAAGGATTATCAAAAATTTTGCCCAAATTTCCTATCGACTGGATGTACTTACCAAAATGGGATAACCATTTGTGTGGACAAAAGATCAAGAAAAAGCCTTCAACGAGTTGAAAGTACAACTAATCAATTTGCTAATACTGGCATATCCAAACTAGAGCAAAGAGTTCCATGTGCATGTCAACGCCTCAAATTATGCAATCGGAGCAACACTGGGAAAAGTAGGAGTGCAAGGGTTGGATCACCGGTATTTTGTGCAAGTCAGTAGTTATTGAAGGCAGAAAAGAATTACGGTGCGATAGCGAGGGAAGCTCTTGGGATGGTGTACACCGTACAAAAATTTAAGCACTACTTGTTGGCTACACCTTTCACATTCTATGTCGACCACCAAGCCCTCATGTACTTGGTAAACAAACCAATCATCCAAGGAAGGGTAAGTCGATAGCTATTACTGTTACAAAAATTCACATTCACCATAATCGTACGGCCAAGGAAGAGTCATGTCATCGCTAACCAATTATCGAGAATTTGGTCTGGTGAACCACTCGACGAGTGAATGAAGACTTCCTTGATGCACACTTGTTTTAGATCACAGCACTACCGGCATGGTACGAGAGCATCGGAAAGTACCTATCTACGTCCAATTTCTGAAGGAGATGCCACCAGGACAAAGGCGGAAGTTAGCACTGAAGAGCAAAACATTTCAACTCATTAATGGATTGTTATATAAAAAGGGATCGAATCATGTGTTGAGACGATGTGTCATGCAGGAAGTAATCTCAAGGGTACTCAAGGAAGCACATGAAGGTCTAGTTGGAGGGCATATGGGACCGGATGCCACAGCCCAGAAAATTCTCTTGGCGGGATTATGGTGGCGGACTGTATACGCAGATGCCCAAGAGTGGGTGATAGGATACAACACATGTCAGAGAGTAAGCAAAGCTCTAAAAAAAGATTGCATGCCACTTTTTCCATCTCAACCACAAGAACTGTTCGAATGATGGGGACTGGACTTCATTGGTCCATTAAAAGTCAGCCAATTGCATCAATGCAGGTAAATAGTCATTGCTACCGAATACTTGTTGAAATGGGCAGAGGCTTGAGCATTGCCAAACAACACGACAGTTAGTACGGTGAGGTTCATCTACGAACAAATAGTCATGAGGTACAGAATCTCGATACAAATTACAAGCAACAAGGGAGGACACTTAGTCAACCATGTCATTCGCCCGATGATGACAGATTTTCAGATTTTTCACAACTTGTCAAGTTTGTACTACCCAAGAGCCAACGAACAGGCAGAATCCACAAACAAGGTACTTGTCTCGATCACTCACAAGTCGTGTTGCATAGAGGAAGCTGACTAGGAAGAAAACTTACCTGTTGTAGTATGGGCATACTATACGACCTATATGGTGAGAACTAGGCATACGCCATTCCAACTAATGTACGATCAAGAGGTGATAGTGCCAACCAAATACATGGTGTTGAGCTTGAGAATAGTCGTGGAAAATAGACTTAGCAACACAGAGAGTCTAAAGGAGCAGTTATTTCAACTCAACAAACTCGACGAACGAAGAATATTAGCGCAGTGGGCAATAGAGGCAATGCAGAAAAGAAGGAAGTATTGGCCTGACAAGCACCTTCGCTAAATGAGATTCCAACCTGGCCAGTTAGTTTTCAAGTATAACAATTGTAACGAGATTAAGCCAAGAAAATTTAAGGTAAGGTGGTTCGGACCATTTAAAATTAGAGAAATGGGCGAGAACAGAGCATTCAAACTCGAGAATTTAGACAAAACTCTGTTACAAGACACCAACAACGAATCAAAGTTAATATTTACAAAAACTTGAATATCTTAATGTAGGTTCTTGGTGGGAAGATTGGGGTGGAAGAACCCCAAATTTGCAAAGGCTATGAAATATTCCGAACCAATTTTTTTACTTTTTTTATTACAATAGCAAATGCAACACACATCTGTTAGGGTTAGCACTTTGAACCAAAACGATGCGGAATTCAACTCTAACCAAGAATGTACACCAGGATCCCGAGTTGGGCAAGGTGTGAGCATATGGTCAGAGGATCTCAGTGCATGCTAAAAGAGTAACTCTAACCAAGAATGTGTCCAAGGTGGACGAACATATGGTCAGAGGATCTCTACCAACTACAATTGCTGAAAGTAAACTCAACGCCAAGAATGTGCTATCCAACCCAGGGTGGGAATGGAGCTACCATAAGGCGGAGATGCTACAAAGTACAAACTACAATGCAATTCAAATGTAAATAGGCGGCAAGCCAGCCTCTTCCACTTATTCAGTGGGTATTACAAAAACATGAAGAGAGATATTAAGAAATGCTGATAGTACTACTGTTCAGCTTACAAAGTAATAGGAAGTGCCTGCAAGAACAAGGATTAGAAGCTCTTCAATTGCTGCAATAGTAAATGTGACCTCAACCAAGCTTAATATGACTTCCTAACACCAACCCTTCACCAAAATGCAATTTACTCAAATCTGATATGACAGACCAGCAGCTTGAATGACAAAACCAATACTCTAATAACTCATTAAAATGCACTTTTCTCACTCAAAACTCACTCTATTGATATGGAATCAAATGCATAACACCCTAAAGAAGATGGCAACCAAGTTGGAACATTAAAACCACACCCATAAACCCTTAACCATTTCTTGCACAAATCCCAAGAAAACTCAAATGGTACGGCCCTCTAAGAAGGGCGATTTTCTTTTATAAAATTCAATGCTTTGTCAAAAAATCTGAAGCTTGTCAAATAGGGGCGCCCTTGCCAAGGAAACACAATGAGACAATACCCATAACCAGCATATTTTTATTTTCAATGCTATGAATGAAACTACAGATCAGCCATGATATCAGCAACTCCAGATTTCTGATATGAAATGCAATAAACTGAACTACAAAGCAAAACTCAAGCTACAATGCAAACCTCACTACAAAATCCTCTCAACAAGAAGCAAACTTCTCCACTAGATGCTATCTCTCAAGCACGAAGTCGAGCCAAGGCTAGGAGGCATTCATTCCTCGAAGCAATTCCAGCACCATTTCGGCAACATAACAATATTCAAGACATAAGATGATCAAATGAAGAGAAGAAGTCTCCTTATAAAGGCACAGCAAGGAATCTCCAGAAGCTTCTAAAAGAGGAGCCCTTTCAAATTTGAAATAAACCTTTTTCCCTCCAAGAGATGGCGTCCCTTTTCAAGGCTTCATTTTTTACTTTATTTTAATTCACCTCTTCATAAAATAGGCGTCCAAACTTCAAACTTCAATTTTTGACCTTAATAAAATATAAAATTACCTCCATGAGGCGCCCACCCTTGAAGACCACTTTTTAAAACAACATTAAGTTATAAGACTAGGCCAAGGAGGTAATATAACATTATTTAAATTAATTGAACTTATCTCTCCAAATGCATCCCAAGGCCAAAAATGAACAACCCAACTGAACCAGCTGAAGAAGAGAGCCAACTGTGTCGAAATCAACAGGACCACTGCCAGAAATAGAATTTACTAAAAATAGTAAATTCCAGGAAGTGCTCGGAACGCAAAGCAAGTCACACCACTGCAAAGCTCTCTGAAAACCCAGAAAGAATCCGCAAACCAAACACCAAATTACGAGCAACAAGAGCCGAAAAAATAGGAAACCCTAATTTCACCTTCCGAGTAGCCTACAGGTCTCCAGAATAGGCCAATGGTCAACTGAAAAGATCATGCTTGAGAAGGGGTCATTACAAGCTAGCCCTTCGAATTTTGTCTCAACCTTGTAGTTCTTCTGGCTATGAACGGAATTGGAGTTTGTTTGATGCCATTCACACAAAGAAGCGTAATAAGTTGACTCAACAATGCCTCAATGATCTTGTTTTTGTTCAATATAACCTTCGGCTTCGCACAAGAAAGGTGCAAGACCAGTCAGAAGAGCTCATTGATTTGGATGAGATTGATCCATACAGTGATTGGACCGTGCAGGATGATGAGGCATCCTTGTTTACAGAGGATGAGATTGTTGATTTTGAGAGGCAAGCTATGGAGGATTTGCCTGCAGCAGAAGCAGGGGAGATTGGAGTGGATGACATTGATGTGGTAGTGGAGGGGCCACTACCACCTACCAACATGGTGGAGCCACTTCCACAATCTTCTACGGCAAGTAGGGAGCCAGAATCGAGTGCAAGGACTGTACCCTCTACCCCCCAATTTTTCTCTAGGTTGGGGAAGAGGAAATTGTAATTTCCTAGATATGAAATTTATGATGATGATTTTCAAATACAATCATCATAAATTCACTATAGTTATTGGTAGTTTTACTATGCGGCTTCGTATAATGATGCCATTTTCTAATCCATATGTATTGAACAATGAAATTTTATATAAAACACTCCCTCATGGTTTTTAGACTCATTTGATGCATTCTAGAATTGAATTTTGCAAAAAAAATGTGTTTTTATACGAAATTTTGCTACTTTTTAAGTTGTCGAGTATTTGCCGAGTATTTCCCCAGTATTTCCCGAGTATTTCCCGAGTCAAAATTTTTGGGCTTGCCAAGTACTCTCCAATTTCGAGTATGTAAACTATGCTCCTGATTTAGCTTCTGAAAAAGCAAAATAGACCTATTAGAGAAAAACTGATCTTTTGACAATTATGACCGAATCAGCCTGATGAGGAAGTATTTTAAAGCCAATAAAAATTAGTTTGAACCCTTGGAGTCAGAAATTCTATTTTTAGAAAATTTTGCAAGCATCCATTTGAAAAGAAACCCAAAAAAAGTCTATTTTTAGAAACTTACTATTTTTAGAAAATTTCCTATAATTTAGGGCCGAAAATTGAGATCTAGGTTTTGTAGAAAACTTCGCTCTGAGCAGACCCAGATCCTCAGATTTCGAAAATTTTGAGTTTTTGAGCACCATGCATGACATGCAAGTTTTCGTTTTCCAACCTTTGATTTTTATTTTTTTTTGACAAGGCTTTTACAATTTTTTACAAAATGCCTAAGTGTAGCAAAAATTGTAATTTGGGGTACAACATAATGAAGCCTCCTTAAAACATCGTTGTTTTTATAAAAATGAATCATTGCTTGCCCTATTAACAAGCGTTGCTTTATGACTTTGGTTCCCCCTTAATAATCTGCCTTTGATAGAAATATTATTTGATGTTTTATATTTATATATATATTTTATATTATTATATCGTAATAAATATAATTATAATAATATCAAATTGTAAATTTTTATTTTGTTATATTTGGTAATTATAATTATATTAAATTGCTAATACTTACATTTATATTTTTTAAATATTTATATTGTTATTCATTTTATTTATTCATTTGTATTTCAACATTAGGGTTTTTAGTGTCGTAATTTTGGGGGCATGACAGCTACCTAGGAAAGTGAACAAGTTTTGCAACATTTGAATCTTCGATTGCTTGAGGAAAAGCGACTCAGGAAGGGAGAACTGTAATGTCCCCTTCCATGGAGTAGCTGAAAATGTCCTATTTAGCCTACTTATTTCCCATTGGCTAACTTCGAGCTATATCATGGAATAAATTAATTAATCAATTAAAGTTGTCCAATAAAGCAAATATTATGGATGGCTTTACTTAATTAATTTTATAAGCAACTTAATGTTTTAAAAGAGAATATATTATAAAGTCACTTTATAAAGGTGTTTTAAATATTTTATTGAGTGAGAAATTAAAAGTACCTTTGGGAAAGTTCTTTGAGAAAATATAAAAGGTGATTTGAGAGCGTATTTGCATATGCTTCTTTAATTTTCTCTATTGTGGAGTTTGAGTTTGAGGAAACCCTAGGGAAAAATCCCTAATGATATCGTTTGTGGTAGTGAAACATCTACCCTAGCTGATTGCAAGTGGAATCACAAGTTTCACATAGGTGGATAGCAATTGCAGAATTTGTGAAGTCTTGCACACAAGACAGATTATCTTATACATTTACAAGAATTGTTTTCCAAGCACAATTTTGGGAGTTTCCAAGTATGAAGCCATGGCATAAATAATAGCATTTATTATGGGGCGATTGGGAACTTGATGACTTGGGAAAATACATCCTAAGTGCTGGCCACCATTACCAAGAGACAAGCTAGGCGTGTGAGATGAATGCATCAAATACAAATATTGGACGTATACTTGTGAAGTCATAGTGAGTAAATGCTAGCCACAGCCTTCTTAGAAATCCAAATGCAGCTATTGGAATGAATTTGAGCCCCCTTTTAATGGGCAGTGTTGGTCGTTACAGCCTATAAGAAGGTGGTGGGAATTAACAGCAAAGAAATGGGGATTGGCATGATATTTATAGCAGTCTAGATTGTGGCGTGAGTTATACAGGAGTTGCTGAAGCTTTAGCGCTGCCATTTGGAGCTTCTTATGACAATTTTGAGGTGTGGCCCTGAGTTGGAGATCATATTTGCTGCCTTCAAACATTGGGATAGGCTATAGTCAAGGTCATATATGTATCATATTTTTGCAATGCTGATGTTCAGAACAGCAAACTGATTAATTCTCATTTAATTTCCAGTCTTTGAAAGGATGGCATTTGTTTGATGTAATGTCCCCAAATAGTGTTAATGAAATCATATTGAATTTATGGTGGAAATTATTCTTAAATCTTCAAGAAAATATCTACAAATAATTGTCACTGGAATACCCATGTTCACAGTCACATACAATATTACAAACTGTTTGAAAAAATGCCTTTATACAAAACTTTGTGAAAGTTGCAAAAATTTGGTTCAAAAATTAGCCCAACATATTACATCAAAGCCCTATGAATGTGAGTTCATGTCTCATTGAGAATGCCTAGTGGTTGTCATATCCTCACTGCAATGGGCTGCCAAATCTGCAAGTTTTGTTTCATAGAACAATGCCTGGCAGGCCAAATGGGATTTACAAAGACACTTGATTGTCTTCTTCGAAGCATGATTTTATGACAATGATGTCATCATTCTCATTACTCAATCTCTATACCATGATGCCTCCGTGGCTTGAGACAAACATTACCAATCAAAAATTCAGCATGTGATCACCGTCAAGGAATAGAATGGTGTCAATTGAGCCACATCCTTTGTCAACAAGCAATATAGTTCTATACAGTTTGTATACAAAGGATTATTGCATTGGTTTGTTGGGAGTCACGGGTTTGAATCTCAATTTAGTTTTGAGAAGCAAAATTGAAGGCAAACATGCCTTAATTAAATTGTTTTAACTTTGGATGTTGTTTCTCTTTCTACACAATCTATTTGGCATGAAATAAAATTTGCTGTTTTTTTGTCTATATTTTTATGAGTATTTTAGCATCTTTTGATTTACAATGATTTTTCCAGTTTAAACCTGTGTAATTGAATTCCATTTATACTTTTAGTTTCCCATGTCATTGCCATGTACATATAATGTGACTATGAGATTGCCACGACTGTACATGTCGTAAACTCATTTGTACTAGGTATTTATAAAATGAAAAACATGTACAAAGAAGCATCTAGTAGGAATCTTCTAGAAGGCAAAAGGTATATATACTTAATAAGGAACAAAAAGAAGGAAGCTTCTAGAGAATTCACATAAAAACAAAATGAGAACTTCAAATAAATTACATATTAACTAGCCCATATCTTCCATTATTTGCTCCCTATTTATAGGAAATTGACCTTGATTCTTGTTTTAATTGTGGAACATGCTGCTACAAACCTCATTGGGACAACTACTTAGCATAAGTTGGCAATAAGCCTTTCTAAAAGGACAGGTAAGTGGTAGTAGATTTGTGCCTAGTAGTGCATAGGCAAACATGTAATGTCACCTCTTTTGTAAAAAATCAGTTTATGAACAATTAGCCTATTTTCCGTGCTTTCCCAATATGCTAATGAGTAAGGGAGAACTCCAAAGTTCTTCGAGAGCATAGGATCAATTTAGAAGAGGTGTTGTTCTTGGCAATGAGTTCAGTTGCTTTTGGTAAGCCTCTTGATGCTTTCAGAATTGATTCATGACCTTTTGGGAGCCTTCCAAACTTCTTGGAGATGTTTGCTATTTTTAGAAAGTCGGTCGGTTGCTTCAATTCTTCATCTTAAGACTTTAAAGTCACATCGGCATGGTTAGAATTGCATATTTGTATCATTTTGATACTTCTTGCAACTTGGGTAAATTATTGAATTATCAAATAATTATTCACTTAAGTTGTCTAATGTTGAAAATATTAAAAAGACAACTTAGTGTAATAATTTATTAAAAAGGTGTTAAGTTGTGCATCATATTGGGCGCCTAGGCATGGGGGTCTCTTTCAGCCAAAGTTGACGGATACAGATACAGATACAGATACAGCATTGGATACGAATACGGCAATTTTTTAAGACCCCCAATATGGATACAACTGGATACAACATTCATAAAAAAAAACATACACATATTTTCTAAGTTATTAGAGGAGATTTCCATTACTTTAAAAGCAAATAAGAAAATATAAATTTAAATAATATTAAATTTAAATATAAATAATTTAGTAAAGAATAAATAGTTAAATATATATTAATAAATTTTATTTATATTTAAAGAATAAGTTTTATTTTTCTAATATCTCTAACATTTAAACAATATAATATAAATATAAAATTATAAACAATTAAATCTTTTAAATTTGTAAAAATTAAAACACCAAAAAAATAGTAGAGTTGTATTGGAAGAAGACTTAGAAAATGGGTTGCTGAAATAGAAAAATATTTCATTTGTCTTTCTCATTTGGTGTAGGTTTTATTTATACAAAACAAAACAAAAAATTGCATGATTGAAGTTTTTTAAGATAATATTTTGGAAGATTCACGTCAGCTTTTTTGAAAATCAAATCACATAGTATCCGGCACGGTTGGAAAATCAAGGTTTTTTGGGCACGTGTGGATACGGTATCCAACGTGTATCCATGGCGTATCGCACAAGTATCCGTATCAGAAAATGGGCATTTCACTTCCACCATTCCCATTTTCTAATGTTTATTTCTCCTTGAATGATGTCGCCCAGCAGTTAGTTGATGTTCCCAAGTATCCATTGGATGGGAAAATTGTTGTGTGATGAGTTATGAGGAGTTATGTACCTGTTGTACCTGCCATTACAGCAACACTGAATGCTGTTATGGTTCAGTTTTGAGTCTGATTTTGGTTATCAGTTCGCTACGTCATCTTTAACAGTGTTTTGGGAAGTGTACGAAGGAGTTTTGAAGAGCTCTAATCAATAGTTGGCAAGTGGGTGTGTTAGAATGCTTCCTTTCAAAGTTTTCCGAGTAATCCAAGAGTGTTTCAGTTCTGTTCTTACAGCAGCAAAAAGGTGTTATTAGACGTGCACCAGTGTTCCCTTTAATCCTTACAAGGTAATTTGTTGTTGTTTCAATGTTGAGCTGATTATTTCATGTATTTGGCTTAATCTGAGGGTGTTGCAGCAGTTATATGAGTTGTGTTGCCTTTGATATTTCATAGTAATACACTGGATGTTATTACCACCAGTGGGCTTGGTCATTTCTCATTGATGAATGTGCTCACACCACTAAACAAGTCGAGAATATTGGATTTACTCACCCCACTGAATAAGTGGAAATATTGTATTTACTTATCACCCCACTGGATAAGTGGAGAGAGCTGAATTTGCTACCCACTGAATAAGTGGAAGCTTTGTAATTGCACTCAGTTGAATAAGTGTCAAGTGCTTGTTCATTGCACTGTACACTCTGCTGAATAAGTGTGTAGTATTTTTTCCTTTCAGTTGCATAGCACTCCACTGAAGAAGTGAGTTTGGCCAGCTTGCCGCCTAGTGTGTTTACCTTCAAGTTGTTGCATTCTAGTTAGTTGTGTGGTCCTGAACACCATATGCTGAAGAGGAAAGACATTGCATTGTTACTCATTTTCAGTTGGAGAAATTTTTAAATAAATTAGGTGTATTTATTACAAAACATCAAGAAATGTATCTTGGTATGAGAGGTAACAACCTCTTCCTCTAAACATAGTCACTCAGAGAATTTAAGCTGACTCACATTCACAAGATCATGTATACCATGCTGAAGAGGAAGATTAATCAAAAATTATTTTTCCCAATCTATTGCAAAATAGCACAAGGCCCATACCATATAGGTTTGTCCTTATAATGCTTTTGAGATCTAAATCATTCTTTATTAGAACTACCAACCAAAAGGTACCAATTAAATTTTTATCATTCTTCCATTTCCATGTAGTTCTTATGCAATTTCTAATTGAATAGTAAACCTTGATTTTAAATTAAACAAGAAAATGAAGATAGTAAATGTCAATTTTGGCAAGTTGTTCAACCTAAAAACATAGCCCAAAGTAAAAAGTATAAATCGAATACCACTGTGAACTCCCATAAAAAGGGTCTCTCCAAAAAATCCATTGTATATATCTAAAACAAGCATTAGATAAGATTATGCACAAATTCAAATACAATACCAACAATAAGCTAGTTAAAGGTATGTATCACAACCACAGCCTATTCATATTCTGAAAGAATATAAATATGAAACATAAATAATTCAACTTACCTGCACCAATTGTGCCAACATGAGTGCTACATAAAACCGCCGACATACACGTAGTGTCTGCTCTATTGAGTGTGGACTAGAGTTGTTTTGCCTATTTGCAAGTAATCGAGAACTCTTATCACGAGGGCTTTTTCCATTTCTAGATGATTTGTCATGTTGCAAAATTGGAGCCCCATGTGCCATGCGCATTAAAAATGGCTCCATAATCCCAACCCTATTTCCAACTGCCTGCCAATGGGAAAGTGATTCAAAAGAGTGAACTAAATACATTTAGAAGCTTCTTAGTCAAGAAAGAGACTGTTAAAAACCTAAAATATCCCAACAAGTTCACCTCAAGAGAGACTAACATTGCATGCAAAAAATATTTCAATGTGCTTGGAAATCCAACATGTAAAAACAATATGACAACAAATTAACTAATTATAATGTCCCATTAACCTTCAAAACTACACAGCAAATCTAGTTGTAATCTTAGAGGAACAATAATGAAATTCACTATCATAAAATTGAAAAGGATATATAGAGAAAGCTACCACACCTATTAGAATATTAGTTTAATATAAAAATAAAGTGTATGTGTACACTTGTCTACAATAAGTAGTTGTAATTAGTATGTTGTAATTACCATCTATTTTTAGATTGTAGCTACTTTCTATTTCAAGCATACGATCAATAATATAATGTAATGCTCTAAACATGACAAAGCACACCATTTTCTCTCAATCTCATTCTTGACATTTTACTAACATGGGTATTAGAGTTGGATTGTGTTAGTTGTATGGAATTCAAAGGTTAAGAAGAGAGGAGGCTCAAGGGAAAAAGAGGCAGAAAATCCATTCAAATTATAATCGTGAGGTCATGAGCCTGCAATCACTAGGGCAGAAAAAATCACACAAAAATTGCTGAGTTCACTAGTGGAATGAGCAACAAAACATCTATCAAAAATCACAAAATGGAAATAGCATGGTGCATTATGTAAAATGGGAGCATGCCCTACCAATACTAGGGAGAAGTTGTGAACATGACAATTCATATCCTAAATCAAAGTTCTTACAAGACATTAGAAAAAATCACGCTAGAGAAAACTTAGTTTGATAACACACCTAAGGTAATATCTTTTCATGTTTTTGGTTCATCCACATACATTTTAGTTCATAAGTAGAAAAGATATAAGCTAGATTCCAAAAATATAAGATATTTCTTTGTGATATTGCTATCAGGATTCAACTGTGTAGTTTTACGAGTCAAACTCATTGACCCATGTTTCATGAGTAGTGGTTCACAAGAACCCATCTCTCATGATAATGAATGATCCACTTAACACTCATTGCATCTAGGTGATGCTCACAGAGGTGAAGCATTGGGCCTTCCCGGGAGGTCACCCATCCCAGTGTTACTCCAGCTCAAGCGCGCTTAACCATAGAGTTCTCTCCAAGGTTAAGCCCACTTAGCTTGCAACCCCTTTTGCAAAACCTTCAGCAAGTGTTGTGCCTTATGAACCATTCATTATAGAGCCCCTTTAGCTCATCAATCGATAAGTAGGAGATATTTTCCACAACGTGTCAAATTGTGATATTGCTATCAGGATTCAACCATGTAGTTTTACGGGTCAAAACTCATTGACCCATGTTTCATGAGTAGTTATAATAACCAATCTAGGGCATACAAGATTATTGATATTTCTACTAACAAATTCATTCTTAGTCAAGATGTTGATGTAAAAAAAACAAATCCATGTTTCTCTTATGTTAAATAGGAGGTCAACAAAGTTCTTGAATCTTCTATTACAATACCTTTGAAAAATGAACCCTCCAATCCATCAAGGCAGCCTAAACATTACCCATTCACTAGTTCTTTTCCACTTGTCAATCAAAGATGTAAAACTGAAAGTAATCCCACTCTAGCTCAAGCTCCTATAGACAGCATGCCTTCACAGCATGTGCCTAAGGCACATTAGAGACCTAAGCAGTATTACTCCACTTTATATGGTGTACATGAGGATGAACTTCCTCGAGCAATGCCCACAAAGAAAAGAAAAACCAAACATTAGTTCAACTTCTAATCATGTTCATTTGTTATATCTTTTGATCTCTTTCAAGTTTTTTAACCATAGAAGTTTTTTGTGGCAAAAGGGAAAGCAAACGGGAAACTAATATGGAGGTCGAGTATGATGCATTGATGAAGAATTGTACTTGAGACTTTAATGAATTGCCTTCAAGTAAAAAGGCCATCAAATGCAACCGGTCTATAAGGTAAAATGAAAAGTTCATGGTTCCATGGACAAGTACAAGGCATGTCTAGTTGGTAAGGGATATTTCCAACAAAAGGGAATGACTATGAAGAGACCTTTGCTCCTGCTGCTAAGATGGTAACCTTTCAATTGATAGACTTTAATGAGTTGCCTTCAAGTGAAAAGGCCATCAAATGCAACCGGTCTATAAGGTAAAATGCAAAGTTCATGGTTCCATGGACAAGTACAAGGCATGTCTAGTTGGTAAGGGATACTTCCAACAAAAGCGAATGACTATGAAGAGACCTTTGCTCCTGCTGCTAAGATGGTAACCTTTCAATTGCTTCTCTCTATAGCTACCTAATTTGGTTGGAACGTGTATCAAGTAGATGTCAAAAACATCTTCACGAATTGAGGCTCATATGGTGTAACATAAGGGTTTTCAAGTTCTTGATTGTGAACATCTAGTTTACAAATTCATTAAGTCCTTGTATAGGCTTAAGAAAGCTCCTCAAGACTAGTATCTCAAAATTGATAAACATCTAAAAGATTATCATTTTAGGAGTCTTTCTACTTCAAATCTTTATGTGAAAAGCAATGGTAATAAGATTGTGATTGTTATTGTATATGTTGATGATCTTTCCATCACAAGAAGCGCATACACTACAATTCAACGAGTAAAATCAGAATTATGTGCGGCTTTTGAAATGTCTAATTTAGGACTTTTACATTACTACCTAGAAGTTGAGTTTTGGTAGTATGATCATTGCATCATTATCGTTCACATAAAACACACCACAAATCTTTCTAGGCATCTTGAGATGAAAAATTGTAACTCATATTCTACACATATGGAGGTTAGGTTGAAGTTGTTAACATCTAATGATTCAAACCCTACCAATGAATCACAATATAAACAGATGGTGGGCAACTTGATATATCTTACATCCACTAAACCAAATCAATGTTTATTGTTATCTATCTCTCTCAGTTTTTCTCTGAACTGAATCTCTCTCATTCGTTGGCTACAAAGTGAGTTTTACAGTATGTCAAAGGTGTAGAATAGGGTAAAATCAAGGTAAAAGGCATGAATCAACAAAAAACAAAGTGAGTTGCTTGACATTCCTCTCAAGGATAGAGCTTGTTCTCCAAGGGAAAATTTTCTTTTGGGATGTTCCCAAGCCAAGAGTGTTGGATGTAGAACCTGATGATTATAGCATTCCAGAAGTTATGTATGAGGCCTTCACAAGGTTCATACTTAGAATCGAAAGTCAGAAAAAACTTGGTAATGTTTGCTTGAAAGGTGTTTTGCTCCCTCATTGGTGTCGGATTCACAACGCACCTCATCCAGAGTTCACTTGCACAGCATGTGAAGAGGCCATCAACTATGCCAGATGTCACCTCGGATTACTAGAGCTACCATATGGATTCTTCAAGGACAAAGCATGGATTGAATATGTCCAACAAACATTTTTAGCACCAAATGAAGAACGTACCACAATGTCATCCAACCGCAGGGAGAATAAGTCACAACAGGATAATGTGGTCGAGCTTAGGGATCAAGCAAATGAAGATTGTTCCTACATCACACTAGAACAAGAGGCCATTGGAGTAAAGATTAAAGAAGCAATGGAATACATCCAAGTAAGAGGAACCACCCAAGGCAACTGTCAGCATACTGAGGTGAATGAATATATAAGATTACAAGTTATTGAAGATCATCAAGAACCAGAAATGGAGGACTTAGCTCAAAGTAGAGATGGTGTGATAGATTTCCAAGGAGGAGAACATGAAGGGGGAAGTGATTCCAGTGCACTTCAAGAAGGAATGGTCCTTGATGAAAAGGTTCAATCATGCATGAACAAGATGGAAGAAATGATAAGTGATATGAGGCAAGACGATATGTTTGACAATCAATGGGCTATCAAGATAGAAGTAGAATATGAAATACATTTCACGTCAACGCTTGATCCATTGTTCACAGTCATGGAGGAATTGCTTAATGAAGTTGAAACAAATGGAAGGTTACATGATAAACAAGCAATTGTGATAGAAATAGAAAATGAAGAACAATTCAGGTTGTGGCTTGATCCATTGTTAGGGATTCAAAAGGAGCCAGCGCATGAAATGTTCCAAATTTCCAAATGCCCTCTTGAATCGAATTCCCGTCCCACTCCACCCAGTTGGGATCGAGATGTTGATCTCCATGTTTCAAATGCAAGTGGTATGGTTCGCCATCAACTTTGACCTCCCGATGAAGCAATGGATGACGAGCAAGAAGTCATGTCTGCAAGTGAAGACCACCAGGTTGTATCTTTCCCTACTATGGCCTACAAGGAATATCATTTTGATTATGGAGATCTAGGAAAGAAAACTTGTTTATGGATTAATCATGGTCCAGATGAGTTTCCCCAGTTACTAATCTTTCCCAAAGTTTTGCTCACGTTTCAGATTTGTCCTTTGAAAGAATATTTTTCCGAGTTTAAAGATAAGTTTGCAAAACTTCGCACTGTGACTACTACTTTGTTATTCCTGCACATCCTGAGAAATCATGCTAGGAGTTGTATATACTTGGGTCTTTTGACTGTTGTTCACTTAAAAATTTTGTTTTTGTTTAGAATAGGTTTTCTTTTTGCTTTGTTCGCTTTGGATTTAGTTGCTTTGCTTTCTTAGTTTAGTTTGCTTGCCCGTTTTGTTTTGCTTTCAATAAGTGGGCTCCCATTTGCGAAGGGGGTTGCATCTTAAGAACTCTAGCGTCTGTGCAAAATTATGTTCAGTCCATTTCTTGGATAAATATCTGTGGATAATCTTCAAATCCTAGATTAATTGTTTCTAAAGTATCTTAAGGTTAAGGTTAGTACTTGACAGGAAAGGAAGTCATCTATTATGTCTTGACACCGAGTCTTACAATTATTATATCTTGCACACTTAACAAATTCTCTGAGTCATTATGGTCTCCCAGGTGAAGTCATGAATAAAACTATCAAAAGTCTTACTTCAGCGCCACTATAATGCTCAAACCCATGTGAGCTTCATTGCTTACAGCCCAAAGTGTGGAAAAATGTGAAAAGAAAAGAATATCAAAAAAGAAAAGAAATAAAAATGAAAAAATCAAAGCATTTGGAGTTTGGGTGTACGGACATCTCTACAGGCGTACAGTCCAAATAAAGAAAAACTAAATTGCCGAAAGTAGAGCAATCTCCGTGAGATTATAGCGATAACCTTGTCGGGGCTATGGACGCTCGCTGGAAGCAAGGCTCTATCCAGGATGTTTTTGGAGTGAAGACAAAATACACAAGAAAGCCATGATGGAACCGAAGAGTCGTAATGGTCGTAAGAGACGGAAATGAACGCTTTTGCACACACTGGTAACTGCAGGATAAACGGTCTTGATACAGTTTAGGATTCCTCTTTCCTTTTGCGTACTCTTCTTAGCCCAGGGGTAAGTTAGTTAGAATTAATCTAAGATTCTGGGTTTGAAATATTTTCTATCTTTGAAATGTTCAAAAACATTTATTCAGGTTGGCGCTAGATGTTGTGACCTCGCCCCATTGCAAATGGGGAGCCTTCATTTTTTTTTGCTTTTTGGTTTTGCCTTGGCGTCACAAATGCTTATCACCATGTTTCTTTACAATGAAGAGTTAAAGTTTTGAAGAGTCATCCAAGTCAAGCGAAAGAATTTGAGCCTGAATCATTGTCCAAACATCACCACAGTGCTTAGGAGGCCCAAGGGACGAAGATCGACTGTCGTTTCAGTCAATTTTGACATCTCCTACTTTTTGGGGATTGCCCCTCTCGACCCCCCTATTTTTTAGGGACTTTATTTTTGGCGTTTTTGGCCTATTCTAGACTTCCTATTTTTTAGGGGCTATTTTTAGAAAGTTGCTATTTTGGGAAAAGTTTCTATTTTTGTTAGGGTTTCTATGTTTGGAAGGTGCCCGAATTTCAAAAATCCACTCAGAAGTTTCAAAAAGTCAATAGAAATCACAAAAAATCAATTTGAAAATTTGTGAAATTCATGATGAAAATCAGAAAAATGTTGAAAATCTGGAAAAATCAGTCAAGAAATCACAGAAAAATGGTGAAAAATTTGGAAAATTCATGTCAAATTTGCCTAAGTATGAAGGCAAGAATTCATGGAGTCATGGAAGATAGGCTGAAAGTCCAACCAGCATGAAGGAATAGAGCAAAGTCAATGGCAAGAGCTTCAACCAGGTTTGCCATGAAGAGGAAACAATGGCACAAAACCTTGACAAGTCCGCCCTTGGAAGAAAGTTGGAATGGCATGGAGATGTGGCAAGTCCGCCCAACCAAGCAAAATGAAATGGCATCGATGAAGGCAACTCCGCCCAGCAATGGCACAAGGTTAGGCAAAGTCCGCCCAGCAAAGTAAAGGATGGCATGGACTGATGGAAAGTCCGCCCTTGGACAATGGTTTAAATGGCATGACATAGTATGAAGTCCGCCCAGCTTAAAAGAAATGGCATGAAGTCAAGACAAGTCCGCCCAGCAGCATATGAGAAAATGGCTTAAGCATATGCCAAGTCCGCTCCAAGATGGCACAAGTGGAGGTGAAGTCCGCCCATCAGCATAAAGAGGTAATGGCATGAGTTCTTAGCAAGTCCGCCTTGCCATGGCATGGAGAAGTTCCAAGTCCGCCCTACAATGGCTTGACTTCAAGCCAAGTCCGCCCAGCAGCATATGAAGAGATGGCATGGACTAAGGCAAAGTCCGCCTTGCTATGGCATGAGATAGAGGCAAGTCCGCCTTGGAGGAAAGTTTGGATGGCTTGGCAAGAGGTGAAGTCCGCCCAGCATAGCAACATGAAATGGCTTGGCAAGAGACAAAGTCCGCTCCAAAGACAATGGCTCGGCAAGAGGTGAAGTCTGCCCAAGAGATGATGGCACAATACTTTGCCAAGTCCACCCAAGAGAGATGGCATAAATTTATGCCAAGTCCGCCCAGCTTGGAAGAAGGTAGAAAATTAAAAAATTTGGCTAAGTATGAACACCTTTGAGGGGGGAAACTTAAAAAATTTGGCTAAGTATAAGTGCCTTGCCTATATAATGCTACCTTGGGAAGGAAAATTTCATGAAATTGACTAAGTATTTGATGCCTCGGAAAATGAAATTTGAATTTTGGCTAAGTGTAAAAGGAAAATACATGTGGAAAAGAAGTTCCAAGTCCGCTATGCCAAAATGAGAATGGCATGAACTTCTTGAAGTCCGCCCTTGCAATATGGAAAGAAGACTCCAAAGTCCGCCCTTGCAACATGGAAAGAAGGAATGGTGAGAATGTCCAAACAAGAGGAAAGTCCTACCTTGGCACTTCGAAAAAATGGCAAAGACAAGACAAAGTCCGACCTTGCTCAATGGATGGACGGCACAAACATGAGAAAGTCCGACTTTGCCCAAGCATAGCATGTCCAAACCTTTATAAGGCATGTCCAAGGCAAAATAAAGTCCGACCTAGGCCTAGAGAAGAAAATGTCTTGAGCATCATGAAGTCCGACTTTGATTGAAGAAAAACGTCCAAGCTCATATAAAGTCCGCCCAACAATGGCATGAAGTCAAGACAAGTCCGCCCAGCAGCAAAGTTTGGATGGCTTGGCAAGAGACAAAGTCCGCTCCAAAGACAATGGCTTGGACATATGTAAAGTCCGCCCAAGAGATGATGGCACAATACTTTGCCAAGTCCGCCCAAGAGAGATGGCATAAATCTATGCCAAGTCCGCCCAGCCTAGAGGAGGAAAGAAAAACAGAAAATTTGGCTAAGTACTGGCACTTGAGGAGTAAAAAAAATTCAGAAAATGGTTAAGTATCAAAGAAAAGAAGTTGGCACAAGTGAATGGAAAGTCCGCCCCACTCAACAAAGACATGGCATGAGGACATGGCAAGTCCGCCATGCCATGGAAAAGGAAATGGCAAGTAGTTGGTGAAGTCCGCCCAGCTTGGAAGAAGGCAGAAAATTAAAATTTTGGCCAAGTATGAACACCTTTGAGGGGGAAAACTTGAAAAATTTGGCTAAGTATAAGTGCCTTGCCTATATAATGCTACCTTGGGGAGAAAAACTTCATGAAATTGACTAAATATTTGATGCCTCGGAAAATGAAATTTGAATTTTGGCTAAGTATAAAAGGAAAATACATGTGGAAAGGAAGTTCCAAGTCCGCCATGCCAAAATGAGAATGGCAAGAACTTCTTGAAGTCCGCCCTTGCAGTATGGAAAGAAGACTCCAAAGTTCGCCCTTGCAACATGGAAAGAAGTCTCCAAAGTCCGTCATAAGGAATGGTGAGAATTTCCAGACAAGACTTTCAAACTCCGCCATGCCATGATGAATGAAAAAATGTTTGTGAAGTCTACCATAGAGAAAAATACTTGGAAAATTGTTTATGAAGTTTGCCTAGAGAGAGGTAGATAAATGGCAATAAGGCTCAAAAAGTTCGCCATTCCTAGAAGGCTATGGAAAAGTGAAAGGCAAGAAGCCTTGAAAGTCCGCCATGAAGAGATAACCAGAAGAAAATCACCTTGAAAATGCGCCATGACCCTTGAATGGAAAATAAATGGAACATGTCTCAGAAAGTTCGCCATGCGTAGAGAGAGAGTATGGAAAATTCAACAAGAAGTTCAACCTCAAGAGAGAGAAATGGAGAATTCGACATGAAAGTCCGCCATACCAAGAGAGAGAATGGAAAAGAACTCATCAAGTCTGCCTGGAAGGAATGGCTAGGAGCTCACCAAGTCCACTGGAGATAGTTTGAAAAAGAATCAAGCAAGTCCGACTTTAGGAGAGAGAATATTGAAAATCTTCATCCATCACGGGAATAAAGTCAAATTGACTAAGTGTTGGAAAGAAAACAAGAAGAATGAAGAGACTAAGGATGGAATCCTCCCAACTTCCACAAGCCAAATTCAAAATTGAAGACAAATCCACCGGCGAAGTTCATTTGAGCACAAAAATGGCCAAAATCTTGAAGGTATTACAAAGTAGCCAAAATTTGGCTAAGTATGGAAATTCTTCACAGGGAAGGTTCCAATTTCCTCCATTATTTAAGGCACTTGAAAGAATATCCGGACATCTTGGTAGGGGGTGGGGGTGGAGGGAGGGGGTTTCATCTACAATCCCAGACCTATTGAAGCAATCCAGGCAACTTCTTGAAGGATTTTATCTCCTGAAGAATTAAAGACAAGCTTCCAATCAGAATCAGATGATGACGAGAAGAGTGTTCCAAACAAATTTTCATACTTGAACAATTTCTTGACACGAATTGGATAATTCAGAAAGGAAATCGAAAGGAATGACACTTGCTCCAAGGCGAGACTTCCAATACAAGCGAGAAGGAGAAGCCAAAGTCTCAAAAGAGATCCAAAGATCAAAGCTCGGAAAGAACAAGCGCAAAGGACAGAGTCGTCGGCAAAGAAAATATTCTAAGGCAAGCACGTGGAAAACGAACAAAGTGACCAAGGAAGGCATCCAGCACATTGAGGTGGCGCCTCGACTAATCAAATTGTGCCAAATCAACATGCAACAACTTTCTATTTTATTTGTTGGTTCATATTTAGCAAAAAGGACAAGTGTCCTAGAATATAATTTTCTCATTGGTCGAGAAGGAGTTAGTAGTGACAAACCCTAATTAGGGTTTTATTTGTAATCTTGGTCGTTGATTCTAAATTAATCTTGGCCACTGAATTGTAATTGGGGAGCCTATAAATTGAGCTCAACCCCTCATTTGTAAAGGATGGGAGCATGATGCAAAACATGTTGAGATAAGCAACTGTTGTAAGATTGCCAAAGTAATAGGTAATGCATGCAATTGTTCTGATGGTGATTACTTCTCTTATTTTGGAGTTGTCATGGTTCTTATCCCTCATCATAGTTTAGATTTTATTTCATGTATGTTAGATGAATGCAAGATTTGATAAGTATTGATTTATGGTGAAACATTTGCTCATACTTTCTTTGAATGAATGATTTTCGTTCAATGCGTAAAGTTAGCCTGAGCTTACTTTGTGGGTGCTTAACTTCTGTCTGGATAAATATTGTTCGATTTGATGGTAGTTATTCATGACGTGAAAATCATAAGCACATTCCCTTGAAGATTGCACCCCTTTGTGTAGTTGTCGCTGAGCGTGGCGAAGCAAAGCGTGGTTATTGGTTCCACCAAGTCAATACCGTCTCTCGAATTCTTAGGAAGTAGACTAGAAATTCTAAACCCTTATCTCCTTTTTCAGTTTGTTTGATCCATGACCCAAGCAACAGAGCTTCATTGTCTAGACCTTCATTGTGAATTGAACAAGCCTAGTGTAAGTCCCTTTGTGTTACCAGCATATCACATCAACCACAGAGCTCATCCACGCCTAACTGAAACATTGGAATTACCGTATGATCTTTCTTGCAGTCTTAGCATACGAGGTAGTTTTTCAAGAGGTGATAGAGCGTCTTTGACACTTTATTCTAGAATGTTTGTTGTGTCATAAAACACGCATCAACATGAAGTAGATTGGTTATAAAAAAAATTGACAAACTTTCAACTTCCTCAACATACTCCTACTCCACCTTTCTATGATAATCAAAGTGTATTGAAATCGACGAAGAATCCAATGTATCATGCTTGAACCAAACACATGGAGATCCATTATCACACTATTCAACAACTAGTGGATAGTGAAGACATTTCTATTCAATTTTGCACTTTTTAGCAATGTTCCATGGGACACATTCCCCCCAAAAATCCTTGTCTTTCCGAGATAGGTACATTTCAAGGACGCAAGGACTTGGGGGAAATGTTTCGCCACTACCAAGAGGTCAAGGAAGCCAGGAGGTCTGATGGACCTCGAGATTCCCCCAACCATCTCAAGGATGCCTAGGCGTCTCCTACAACTAAACAACTAAAAAGGATATTTCAAAACTAAAAAAACATAGATTTTCCATTGATTCCAATGCCCAAGGCCAAACCCTAATGGTCAATGGACCCTACCTAAGCCCCACAAACCCTATAAAACAACCTCAAATCCTCATTTTAACTCATAAACACAAATCAACAACAAGCATCGTGGTGGGATGTAGAGCTTGAGTAGCCAACACAAATTGATGAGGATGCTACACAAACAAGGTTGGTTGGTATCAGTGTGGAGGAGCTTGACCATGTGGAGTCTGAGTCTAGCAATTTTAGTGATGAGGAGTTTGGGGATGATTAGAGGCCTCACTTCACTCCCTTTTGTTGTTTTCAACATTTGTTATCATCATTGTACTCATTGTAATTATCATTATGAAATCTTAATATAATATAAATTTTGAATTCAACATTTTCATTGTTCATTGTTAAATTGTTAAAGTTCACATCAAAGTTTAGGAGTTTCTAAGTCTTACTAGTTTGCCAAAGCTTCATTTGTAATTCTTATACATCTTTTCATAACTATTTTTCAAGTACTATATGTATTTCAGCGCCACCACCCTATTGTCGTCCCCAAACTTTGGCCCTTGCTCCCCCCGTCCTTGTGTCCTCGTGTATGGAAATTTCATGGAGCTCTACTTTAAGTAGCATTCTACCAATTTAGAACTAAGCTTGGCATTGTTTTGGTTTAGTCTAAGTTGCAAGGTACGCCACTTTACCCCCCGTACTCAGTTGGGTTCGGTCTGAATCCGGCTACATGTACATGTTGAGCCATGGGAATTTAAAGCTAATTGCTGCATTATGACTATTACTAGTAACTTTTACCATGGCATTTCAATTTAATTAATGTTCTTTGAAACCTTTAACATTGTTAAAAAAATTGTGAGGATTGATTTTATGAAATGCATATAATTTATGTAACTTGATCACAATGTACTAGATTAATATTAATGAGAGATTTTTTTAGCACAGATACCATTAAAGTAGAATACTGGGCTATAAATTTGATCCCTTTCCTATCATTGACAGGGAATTAGAATAGGTACCTTCTCATGCATTAGTTGTATATAGTAAGAATTCTAACAAGCATTAATTTTTCATATTTAAAATTTTTATGAGCTTTTGCACTCACTCTGGAAGTTTTTACATTTCTCACTATTTATTTTCACATTTGGAAGGCTATTCAAAGATTTCACCGTGTAGAGAAGATACTGAAGATCTTATTCACACGAAAATGCATTATTATAGAATCTGAAGTTAATCTTGAGCCATCCAATTTGGCATTGATTTACTACACTTCATTGAACAATATAACTGCCATAGATCTTGTTCATTATTGGCAATTATGTTTCTATCTTATGAGTATCATTGTTCTTATAACATAAAATATTATAAAGTCACTTTTATAAGGAAAAAGAATAAATATTTAAAGTAAATTTTATGATTAAAATTCCGGAAAGTTCCCAAGAGGATTATAAAAGAGGGTTGAGGGGTTTCGTTTGAGGGGACATGGATATTATGGATATTATTTATTCCTCTCGGAGATTTTTGCCTAGCCAGATTTCTCATTGAATGATTACAGAATGAAAACCCTTCCACTGTTGATACTGACAATTAAGCTCACTCTCTTTTGATGATTGCAATTCTGCTTTGCACATTTGCAGACTCTCCAAATGTCTTCTCAATTGCTTACTAGCTCACTGCTTTCAGCAATTCAGAGGCTATTACCTTTGGCTCACTACCCCCCGCAAACAATTAAGCACACTTCTTCACATGCCTTTTGTCACAGGGGTATGATCAAAATGAAACCGAACAAGATCTACCACAACTGCTCTTTTTTCTTTCAATCATTTACCCAATCATCATCGTCATCGTTGTCGTCATCATCATCGTAGTTGTCGTCGTCGTCGTCGTCGTCGTCGTCGTCATCATCATCATCATCATCATCATCATCATCATCTTAATGCACCCTAGATCAATTAGGCTTACAATTTATACCTGATATTACATCAATTACATTTCACATGTCGGCCTACAACAAAAAATATTACATTTGTAAGTCAGACAGGGATAAAACAAACAACATGAAATGTGTAGAGGGCAAGACCCAAAAGACTACACGCAACACCAAGAAGAGGAAAACGACTTGCAGATCCCAACATGTGCTTAACCTAGTCCCAAAACAGTCTTCACATCTTTGATCTTCTATAAACATCATCTGCACGCTTTGCAAATACAAATTAAGTCGACCATAAACAAGAAAATATGTAACTTTTAGCATGTCAGCCTTCATATCCATTTGCGGTACACAAGTCTGTTGAAACATTATTTGTGTTTCTTCCAAATGAGTCGGCATGACCCATACAACATCTTCAATCACACCTTAACCTCCGCTCAATCTTGAATTAGTGGCTCACACCATCAACATACCTTAGTCGGCCTCAACAAAAAGCATAACTTCACAAAATGACTTGAAACACCTGTGGGGTACAAGAAACAAGAAAGATTTTCATGCACTTCATACCTTAGACACAATGAGACACATGGAGTGTCCACTCAAACTCATACAATTGAACTTCACAACCTTCTACTGGCACAAGTATTCAAACACATGTTCTAATGAAGATTAAGCAATTGGAACCAACTGTATCACTTTGACACTTGAAAACCGAACTTGTGGAGCACCAGATCACTTGAAACTTCAATATAACATACTTTATACATCATTGAGCATGTCCTCAAAA
>VDFB02284551.1:0-23205 GCA_007258455.2 Sequoia sempervirens
GGTAAGATTGGGCATTGCAAACCAGACAACAATGCTGAAAGGAGAAACTGAGGAGATAGGTCAGTTTTTCTGTTAAATTTCTGTGTCTGGCAGTTTCTGCTAAGTGCCATGTGTGCTGGCTGGGACCTTTAAGAACATGATATCCTCATTTAGTTTCTCAATGATAGTCCTAAAATATTTCTTAAATTTTTTGTCAAACGTTATCCTTAAGGGGCTCTACAAGTAGTCATACCATGGCAGTTCGAGAACTTTTCATTTTTTTTTTGGTGAGGAAGCTTTAGTTGAAACAAGCCTCATAAGGGGCTGCAGCAATAACATTCATTTTAACTTAGATTGTAAAGTGAGTTACTGTTTTGTCAAAATCTGCCTGGGACTCACACCAGGTGTCATCCATTTTTTACATGTTTGCACTTAGACTACAATAGTTTAGCGATTTATTTTCATATTAATTCAAATTTCATGTTAAAATATTGTTGTGCAGGAAAACTAGTCGAAAAGACAATGATGCGCAAATATGGTGTCGAAAATGTCAACGATCATTTTATAAGCTTCAACACTATTTGTGATGCTACTCAGGTATTCTTTCTCTGTGATTTTGCTAACGACTGTGACTGGAAGTCAATAATTATTCAAATATTTCTTTTAAGGGCATGGAAACAAATCATAAAATCACTTAGTGTTACCTTTAGCATATTATAAACCTACAATATTTATGTTGCCCCACCATCCTGCCTTTTTTTCTGTGCTTTCCTTATGGAAGTCATTTTCTGGGGAAGCAAGTTAATAAGGAGCATACCTTATCACTACAATCAGAATTTTTGGTGCAAAGGCGAGATTTGTTGTAGCAGATGGTGTTATGGACTGCCTGACTTGCTTATAGTACCTGTTCCTGTAAGAATACCCTGAATATCAATGTTGGCCATTGAATTTCTATTACTGTGGTCCAAGGCAGCATCAGAGAATTAGTTTGCTAAAATATAGACGGGATATCTCTATGCTAGCTTAGCAGAGTGTGTCTGGAAGCTGTGCTCTCTATAACCTTTTTCTGATTTTTCCAGAAGAACTTATGAAAACGAACGCTTCTCATGCATTAGCTCGTTGTTCGAAAATCATATGTTTGATATGATTCTTTCTTCAGCATTATACCTGGGAGATATGAGTGCTTTCAAGGTATTCAATGAACTGGTTATAAAGATCAATCTGCATGAAGTGATGTAAGTTAGGTCAGTACGTTATCATCATTATTGAGAAAGAACAAAATTAGGGCTTTCATGGAGAAACGGCTATCCATAATTAGGGTTAGAGATGCCATTATCTTGAATTTTTTCTGTGCTAATTGTGATTAAAATTTAACAGGCATAGATGAGGAGTCTCCTCCTTGCATTGCACATCACAGCATAGTAATTTTTGAGATAATACAATTTATCATCTCAAAAGAAACAGATTATCATCAAGGAATTCTATCTGGCCAATACAGTGGTACTGACCAAAGATTTCTATTCCTTGTACTTCTGAATCAGCTCTGCGGTTTAGAAACAAAGGTTCCTCAGCATTGACAGATATGGTCTTTTAAAGTTGAAAGCTCATTGGGTCAGATTTACGTTTTATATTTATGATTGTCTATTTTATCAAGTAACAATCTTATTTTTTTCTGGTTTGGCTGTTGCTCTATAACTCTTATGTTTTGAGTTTCCAGCTTGGCATGACTGCATTAGTGGCCCCCATCTTTTGTTGGGTTTCGTCAGCAATCATGTTTTCTACTGATGTTTATGGAACATTTATTTGCAGTGGTTTTGGGCATAACTCGTAGATTAAGTCCTAAGTGTTTAGACTAACCTGGGTTAATATCTTTCAATGTATCAACTTAATTTAACTAACTTGAAATACAAACTGATATACAACAGGAACTAACACTTCACTTTCAAATTATCAATTAAATCAATTTGATACTAAACTGGAAATTGACTAAATGTAAAAGACAAAGAAAAGGAAGAGAATTAGATTACTTGGAAATGTAGCAGATCAATGATTACAATCTGGCTGGAAGAGGACAACAAGAGGAGCAATTCTACAAAATTTCAGCTTTTTGTGATCAGCACAGGACAAATTACTAGGACCTGGGCTTTGAGGTAGACAGAATTGCATTGGGGTGTTTGAATAGACACTAGAGTTGGAGCTTGGTGCTAGAGACCCACAGGAAGATGCTTGGAACTTGACAGGACTCTGGCACTAGAGAAAGGTGCTGGGATAGACACAGGCACTGGAGACCCTCTGAGAACTCCTGTAGAGCTCCAGTGTTGGAACAAAGTGCTGTATTTAGCCTTTTTTGCAATCTGCAAATAGTCTGGACAAAATGCAGCTGGGTGCCAAAGTCATCTGTCTTCTAGGCCTGTGAAACTTCTTGTGGAGGTTCTATCTAATCTGTTGATTCCAAATATGCTTGAGGATTCTTTGCACCTGCCACATATCTCTTGATATGTAGATTTCAAGCTAGGGGACAAGAGGAAATGGATTGGCTGTATGGGAGACTGCCTCAGTCAGCTCTTATTTGATATTTTTCAATCTCAACTCAACTATGGATAAAACAATGATGTGTGCGGAAACCTAAGGTGAAATGGTGATGTCGTGTGTGTAGATTATGTGATAAAATACAAACCCTAGGATGTTACACTATGTAAATTGTGGGTGTGTGTGTGTGTGGAGGACAAAGGGAAAATGGAGAGTTTGAACTGATTAGGGATGGATTTAATGAGCAGATGTGATGCTAGAGATGCTAATGAGTATATGAGAAGAGGATAGGGAAATTTGGGGTTGGATGGAAGTGAAATTAGGAAGGATGAATGACAATAGAGAAGGAAAATGTGATGAGTGATAGGAGATCAACAATGGGGAATGGAAAAATGCTAACAAGGATGAAAACTTGCACCATATGCTTAAGATTTGAACTCCAAAACTTTCTAGCTTGCTGTTGCAGAAAAGAACTTGTAAAGGAAGAAAACTGAAATATCAAGGACAAAAGAGAGTAGGTATACTACAAGAAATAAATAAATACTTGTTTTTAACTTTAGGTTCCAACTCAAGTGATTGTTTTTAGGCAAGTCTAGATTAGAACAGCAACACTGAAGTTGGGGATTTTTGGCGCCTGGAGCACAGAATCAAATACGAAATTAATTTGGGCTACAGTATCTGGGTGCAATCTACCTCTGGGTACCCAAATGTAATTTTGTCCCTGAAACTTTTCAAGAGTTGCTTTTAGAGTGTAGAAAGTCCCTGGGGAGGTCACTATAAGATCAGTCAATGTCATAGATTCAGAGTAGAAATTAAAGGCTAATAGTCCTGGAACACACCTAGAGCGAAATTGTCCGCCTAGAATAAATTTAAAATCCATAGGATTAGAGGAATTACCAGAAGTGACAATTTCTTACCCACAGTTATCCTCTCAAGATGGATTGAATGGCTTCTACAAAGCCTGGCTCAGCATTTAATTAGGATTCTCCCTAAATGTTTTACCTTGGCATATCTAGGATTAGAAATTTTTAGGTTTTGTAGTTGAGAATTGCAATGTGGAATGATAACTTACAACCCAGTCATCACCATTTGTAGATTTGTATCAGAGTGACCTTTTATGACTTTGATTTTCATTTTCATACATGTACATATTTCTTAACTGTTGTATGAAATGTTCTTGTTTTTGTTCTTTTGCTCCAACTGAATTTTCATCCAGGCATACAATCTGAGGAACAGCTTGACCTGAATAATCAATATCATTGGCTGCATGTGCATGAACCCGTATTTTATTATGTTTTATAAGGTTATTATATTAATCTTGTAGTCATCCAACAAGGTGAATCTTTCTTATGCAAGTTTCCAGTTTGGCACAACCGCACTAGTGCTCCCCTTCTTTTGCAGATTTTTGTCAGTAATAATTTTCTCTCTCTGAATTTATGTAACTGTTATTGGCAGTGTATTTTTTGTCTTACTCGTAGGATGTACTCTTCAGGATGAATTTAAAGATTCCAAAATAACTTCAACATTAACCAAGTTACATACAATGACAGACAGTTTCTTTTTATCAGAAGATAATTTTTGTCTGTTGACTATAAATTTACATACAATGCTTACATGCAATCGATCATCGCCTTATCTGTATTTGTGCCATACTGAGCTTGTTATGACTCTGATTTTCAAGCTTATGCATGTTATGTGAGTTGTTTGCTTTGCCTACACATTCCTTAAATCTTGTATTATATGCTCTTTTGTATATCTTCATTTGCTCCAATCGTCCAAGCATATGATCTGAGGAAATGCCCTTTAGTCAATGTTATGCATGTGTGTGAACCCTGTATTTTATATGGTTTCAAAAGTTTATTGTATTGGCTTTCTAGTCATCCAAACATGTGAATCTCTTTTCTGTGTTCCAGGAAAGACAAGATGCGATGGATAAATTAGTAAAGGAGAAAGTTGATCTCATTTTGGTAGTTGGTGGATGGAATTCCAGCAACACATCACACCTGCAAGAAATAGGAGAGTTAAATGGCATCCCTTCATATTGGATTGATAGTGAGAAGCGGATTGGACCTGGAAATAAGATTGCTTTCTTATTGAATGTGAGCTCCTACACTAATCTTCTTCAGTATTTTCATTTCAACTTTTTTGTATTATGTGCTTGGTTTATGATTTTTCAAATCATTAACATATGCATGGAAGCAGCATGGAGAATTGGTGGAGAAAGAGAACTGGCTGCCAAAAGGTCCTATCACTATTGGAATCACATCAGGTGCTTCAACCCCAGATAAGGTACATTGTCACTTTGAATTTCTCAATCTCTCTGACATGCATTTACCATATGTCTATGCATATCCATTGAAGTTTCTCAATGACCAAATCATATATTTTTTTCTTCCCTATTTGATGCTGTAAGAGCCTCTGTTGCTAACTACATCATTTCCTCAGGTTATTGACGATGTCCTAAGAAAGATTTTTGAGATGAAACAATAAGAAGTTCTGCAAGTAGCATAGGCTTAACTACTTGGAGAGAGTTTCTAACCGAAGGCATGCTCGTATTTGGCAATACATAGAAAATGTAGGCGGAACGGTACTCATAAAATCAATGTATAATTCATTTGAAGTACGTATTTTATCTTTGCTTAACTTAGAAATGAATCTCAATTTGGGTTTTATTATTTCTATTCTCAGAATATACTTTTCTGGTTGGTAAAGCACAATACCGGAACAATTAACTATTCGAGGTCAAGGAGAGCTTAGTTGTCCGTGCAAAAATATCACCAAACTCTGCAGCAGATTGAGATCAATTTAGAAACAAAAATTATAAAATTACTTTACGCTAATGCGGATCAGCAAGTACGACTTCCATTTGTCAAATAACAAAGAATAATACTAGCTCAGGCCAAGAGTTAAGCATACTTAAATAAATTCTGTTAGAGTTCCTATCTAATTCCTGTTTTGAACGTAGAAATTAAAGAGATTAGTCATAAATTAGATTCTTAATACTTTTGCAGTTTATTTGTATTTTGCAGGGACGGCCTTCTATTGGTGAATTTATATTTATTGAGTTTATAGGAACATCAAGGAAATATTCATCCATTCCTCTCACGTTTCCTAAATTTTTCAACTTCCAGAAGCTGTTGGGCTTCTAAATTTTCATGTCCTCCCGTGTTTGGGTTTTCAAAGCCTTTTCGGGTAATTATTCTTATCAAGTTGTTGATACATTTTGAACTTGCATTCTCCAGTTCTCAGAAGGATTTTATTCAGGTTTTTCATTTTACAAATGATCCAGTCAGCACCTAAGATTTTGCATTTTACAAATGGCCTATCTTAATGTACAGTCATGTATTTGCTGATTTACCGATTTCAAATGGAATTTAGTTATATGTTTCGTATATGCATGTGAGTATAGAATTTGTAGTTATATGTTTCGTATATGCATGTGACTATTAGAATTTGTAGTCATATGTTTCTAAAGAACAATTTTTGACAGTTTGCAAGTGTATCAGAATTTGGAAATCATGGTTCAAAGTTTGTGATCCAAGGAGTTATTATTCTGGTAACTTTACAAGGTTTTCACTGTGCTACATTACTAAAAAAATACTGCAGGCCATTTAAATTTGCAGGGTAGCCATTTTGATGATCTTAGAATCCTCCAAAATTCTGAACAATCGCAATGGTGATCAGAATTTCAAAAAAATGTGGGTATTCTGAAGTAAGCAATTTCACAGAAACTATTTCAAGGTACTTAATAAGAAGTAGAATAATTTCTTCTCCCTCTAGTCACCTGAAATGGGAGAGGACTTGCGTTCTAATTCCCATGCTCAAAATGTTTAATATTTAACCAGATAGACTGCCAAATGTAATATTAGCTGAAGTGTACCCCATTAGACAAGGCAAGATGCAAGATACAGGTGAATGTGATTGAAGAGACACCCTTTGGTCATTGGTTCAAGCAGAAGTAGACTAGCACATCAAATTTTGGTTGCTGTAGATTCTGATAGACAAGTCAAAATGCAAGAGACGGGTGAATTTAATGGAAGAGATAGCCCTTGGAAATGGCATGTAAGCTGAAGGAGACCCCATAAAGAAATTTTCCAATTAAAAAACAAATGAGTCTAATTTTAAACGTGATTATATGATTTGAAATTATTATGCTATGTAGTTCAAGTGATCTAGACTTGTTAACATGTTCAACATGATTAAATTGTAATAGTGAATAACCTTTCTGTCCAAACTTGACATATCAATTGGAGATCTCACTTCATTTGATTTCTTTGGCTACCACAAGTTTCTATAACAGCTTTGCAAGCATAAATAGGCTTTGATGTAGGGAAATCCCCAAGAGTGAGTAAAGATGTATCTTTTTTTCCATTTCTGAAGTGGTAAAGTTATATTTACAAGCTTAAATGCTTAGCGCATTTATATTTACAAAGTTCATCCCTATTCTTCCCTCAATTCTCAAAAATAATCAAGCGTGGCAGTTTAGGGTTTCTTTTTAGTTGGGATGGGATATTACCAAGTATTGTAAAATTTGAGGGTCAGAGGTTATCTCAATCCTCTTCAAGCATAGATTTTTTTGGGTGGTTACTTCAATGTGACATTTTTAGGAGTGATTATTTAGGCTTTGCGTTTTGCATTCTAGCCATATGGATTACCGGTGGGCTCTTACCATTTATACACTAGTTAATTGGAGCTCTGGTTTGCCTTATACAGCTATAGTTACATTTTAGGCTTTGTATATGCATATGTGAACCCTAGTTCTCTGTTTCTTTTGGCATAATCCCACAATATTTTGGGCATCTTTACTTAAGCTCTTCTTTGGAGTGTTCCTCTTTGCTCGGCAGTGATTTATCAGGAGAATGTACTAAAGATAGCCAGATTTGATTTCGTTTTACGCATTTAACCCGATCCAAGTTATGTAATTATTTATAGATTGATCTAGGTCAAATCACCTCTTGGTAGAATTAATATTATTTACCTTCCAAAGGAGTCGCTCCGAAATTTAATTCTAAAGGTGTTGAAGGTACAAATACAAAACCAATGCAAAATGATCACATTCTTAGGCCAATAGAGAGATGTAGCATTGAGCTTCATTAATTATGATTGGTATACTTACAGATTACGTAAGCAGATAATATGGGAGGCAAAGCTGTGAAACCATCTTGAAAGAAAATGTAGAAATTGAATTCAAATGAAGACTGGGAAGAGTCTAGCACATTTAGGTTATGGAGTTCAAATCAATATCCATTTTAAAATGCTCAATTTAAATCTTCTGCAGACCCTGGGTGCTTGGCAATTTGACATTATTTAGTTTAATAGAGTGCAAAGTGTATCAGTGCACCAATAATAATTTTATATGTGCAGTGCTTAACAAAGCATATAGAGTACTTAGACAAAGAATATATAATTGAGTAATGGCACTTCAATTATGCAGTTACTTTGTCTACATTGTGATGTTATTGTTAAATGTAAGTAAACAGAGTCTTGATATGTTTTATTTTGCAATTTTTCTAGAAGAGTTCCCAAGAGACTTGAAACATATGAGTTAAAAACATTAAATAGTCATATAATCAAATATATTATATGTATCTTTGAAAAACTAATTTTTTTAAAATCAACCTTAATTGAAGATCTCCTAAGTTAAAAATTACCTTGATCATTTATCATTTACCCTCTTTAAGTTCATAGCCAACGGAACTAAAAATTTGTTGCTCAAGATGCTATCACAAAATCAATCTACTTGTTTTGGACAGATATATCATAGATAACATTATTGTTATTCAAGAGTTGCTCCACTCCATTATACATCATTTTGGATTTGAGATAATCTTGAAACTTGACATGTCAAAATCTTTTGAAATGCTCTCTACAAGGGCATTTAAATTTGGACAACTCTTGCACTAACCAATGGAGGCACATGCATGAATGAAGTTCTTTGATCCATAAGGATACCCAAAGATGTAAAGACAAAGAATTGAAAGATTTTCTGAATATTTGGGGAACGTATACTCAGTTTTGTATGACAATCAAAATCATTAGTTGTCAGTAGATGGTGATTTTGAAATTGGTAGTGGCGATGTCATAATTATTAAGGTAGTCACGATTATAAAAAAGTATTTCATCATGATGCATTCAATAGGAAGAAGTGAGTGGTAATGGATTTTGAGTCTTTAGATCTTCAAAGAAAGATTCCAATGCAAAGGACTTCCATACAACTTCACATAGGTATTCAAAAGTTATAACAAGAATTCTAGGAGGTTGGAAACATGGTTGTATGCATCTAGTAGAAGAGAAATACCTTAGTTCCAATTCATAGGAGACTTGACAAAGTAAGAGCATCTCTAAAGTTGTAATGCACTCTTTGTACTTGATTTTCTAAGCAATATAATCAGGTAGACATGTTATTGGCACCTATCACCTAGTTTTTCCCCCATTTTGAAGGTTTTGTAAGGAAAAATTGAGTGTTCATAGTCTTGTTTTGTTCACTTGCTTGAATTGTTTTAATTGTTGCACAATCTAACTTTCAAGAGCAATTTGATAGTTCAAAGTAGAACAAAATATATATTGGTGATTTATAGTTTGCACAGAAAGTGTTTAAAATTATAGATCATTTTGATATCATAGCAAATAACTATCACTATTTGTCTTGGAACTGATCTATATGACATCAACTAGGCCTTTCGAGGATTAAAATTGAGTCCCTAATCTAGAGATCAAGACTTGTAGATGGAACAAACAAGTAAGAATGAAAATAGATATAAATGCTTAAGTGTCCACCTTAGAAAGTCAAATGAAACAAATGATGAAACACTGACATTAGATTATCCAAAAAGAACATATGACACAATAACAAATCCAAATGACTCAAGAATAGTCATCCATAAATGCTTTAGCGAATGCTGTAGCCACAAAATTTGATATTAGAGATAATGTAGAAGAGGAAAAAGATGACTAAAAGTATATATATAAAAAAAAAACTGTTAAAAGAAACAGGTTAAATTTGAAATCCATTAAAAATTAAAAACGAGTAAAAATCAAGACATTTGAAGGTCAAGTTAATGTAAAGATATAAGATTCATAAACAAAGTAAATGGAGGTGTATTTATGTGTTCATACTATAGGTAGTGTTCATACTATAGGTAGAACACAGAGGATTTGCTTTGCTTGCCTCAAAATGAGATCAGAATTTCTCCGGATTAATTCTTTCTTCTACATGGATGCGCTTGAATTCGGGATTAACCTGGACTCAAAACCTTTCGATTCATTGTAATTAATATAATAGAGTATTATATTATGTAATATAATAGAATTTGATGCTGCGGGTAGGAGGTGGGGAGGCCGGGGTGGAAGGGGTGGCAAAAAACAAATCCCCATGCCCTTACCCGTGAAATCTCCATGCACCAGAGACTGAGAGCTCTATTTGAGACAAGTAGTTGGCGGGAAATAAGCTAATTTAGATGCGAGCGTTGGGAGTGGAGATAGTTACTAGTTGCCTTGGGCACAGTCGATACTGATTCCCTAGTCTCGGGAATCAATTCCACCGCTTCAGCAGCGGTCCGCAGGTGCCCATCTCGTATAGCTCATCTATTTCTATATTTCACAACCACTGGGAGCACACACCTCCGGATCCTCATGATCTGCTCCATTTGTGCTTCCAGTTTGGCGTTGGAGCCGTAGGATAGTTTACCCAGCATTTCAGGGCGCAGTGCCGCATCCAAGGCTTCCTTCTGTGTTGGGAGCGTGCGCTGGACCAGTTCTCGCTTGGAGCTCTAACCATTCGGATTCCAGCCCCTACCCCTGCTTTTAATGGCGATACCACTAGCGGATGTAACCGGCTCAGTTATATAGATAGGGGGCTACTGATATGTATAATCGGCTTACAGAAGCGGCCCTATCCATGTAATGGCCGCTGCCCCGGGCGGCTCTGGTTACGGGGAGGTCATGCTATTATTTGGCGGGAGAGTTACCTTGGGAGAAGAAAAAGAAACCAAGAGTGTATGGTTGGGAAGGTTTCAAAGATTTGTTAAGAAATTTCTATTTTATTGAGCATGAGATTGATCAAAAGATTTAGTGATTATATTTATGAGAAGGTATTGGATAAAGTGTAAGATTATACAAGGTAATTTCATGCTCAATCAAAAGATTTAGTGATTATATTTAAGAGAAGGTAGTGGATAAAGTGTATAAGATTATATTAAGGTTATTTTGATGTTTTGGATTTACAAGTCATCACCATCAAATATCTTGGTGGGATGTATTTTAAGAGTTAAAAAAGAGTCATCACAATTAAATTAAAATATTTAGACGAAGTATGTATCGATAAAAAATATAAAGGGAAATCTTTTAAGTAAGGGAAAAACATTTACAATTCAAAGAAGTGTAACAAATGTTGAAGGTTTCATCTTGAGTTGCACCTACAAGCAAGGCTAAGAAAGAATCCAAAAACTTTATGTCCATCATCCAAGAAGAGGTGGATATTGTGGACAACTCAGATATAGACAAGAAGTTAGGATGGACATGGAACTTAGAGCAATGAGCCAAAAGTTTACTCTTAAAATCCAAATGAAGAAAACAAGGGTGGGCACACTTCTAGATCCTAGTTTTTAATGTAGTTTTATTTCAACTAATATAGTTAAGAAGCTTAGTATGATCATCCTCAACCATATCCATTGGGTTTGGTGAAGAAGGGTGTTGAAATTCAAGCTATAGAGAGATGTAAATTTTAGTTTGTTATAAATTGTCCATTATATAGATGAAGTAGAGGCTAATGTGATTTCTCTTTATGCATTTGATATTGCGCTTGGGAGTCCATATTTATATGATAGTGATGCTATATTCATGAGAAGGCTAAAAATTACCATTGGAACAAAGTTGGAATCAAGTACATCATTGAGGTACACTAAAGCAAAGTGAAATTGACATGGTAAGTTCTAACCAAATAATTATGTTGATTCTAGAGACCAATTGCATTGTTTACTTTTATTTAAGGATAAACAAGATGACAAGATTGGGATTTCTTCTATGACATAATAAAGATAAAGTGCAAGGTTTTGATGACTTTTTGGCTTCGTTTTACAAAGTTTTTTATGAGCATAAGGGTTTGCCCCCTAGAAGAGAGGTAGAGCATGAGATTTGCTTCTAGAATCTCCTCTACCAATAATGGATTTTATGGACAACCCTCAATGGAGATAAACAAAGTTAACAAATAGCTTCAACATTTGTTGGAAAAAGATGTAATTCATCCAAATACTTTGTCATGTGGTTCACCCATTATCATGGTAGGAAAGGAAGATGACCCTTGTGTAAGAAAATATCATTGTTGATTATATCAAAGAGAGAAGAAACGCTAAATAGAACAAATCCAAGTATGCAACATAATAGCAACACAAAGTTGGTAATAAAAACACACATAGAAACTCTAAATGTACATTGTGAAACACTTCCAAAAAATAATCCGACAAGAAAAGCTACACCACTTAATTGTATTATTAGAAACATGATCACAATATAGCAATAATTTCAATTGTGCAAACTAGATTTTTCAACAACTATCAAATTTGGTAGCATGCACCTTTAGATAATTTGTCCTAGATGCACTTGTGAGTTCTTCAACATGTGATCAATCCAACAACATAATTGTGTTTAGGGATCTAGTCAAAATGGTTATGAAATCTAATTCCAAGCATTCTATATATAGGCAAGAGAGAAACAAGAAACTTACAATGCTTTCCCAAAGTCATGTACACATGTGTCATTTCCCATTTCTCAAGGTGGGTGCCCAAGTAAGACTCTAGGTAAGGGCAAGAAGTTGGGTCCACAAAAAGCTCAAAAAGTGGAAGTGTTTTTCCTAATTTTCAGAATTTTTCACAGTTGGACTAAAAATTTGAAGCACTTACACATTGAATCTTAAAAAAAGTTAGTACTATGAAATTTAGTATTTTGAGTCTAGTTTCTAAATATGTAATTTACTCTAATACCCAAATGATACAAATTAATTTTAATAGGAATATATGAAAACCACTTTTTAAAAATAACCTTTTTTTTACCATACCATGTACATGTATGGACACCGTAATTTGACCTAAATAAAAGAATTGTTCTAATTCCTTTGGTGAAAGATGTGTAACAAATTGAAGATTGATGAGGATACATTTTTATAAAAAAATTCAAAATATTTTTTTAATTAATTTTTTATTGGCCCTAATTGTTGTTTTTGAAAACCAACATATATGGATATCATAATTTGACCTAAACTAATCATTTTTTTTTCATTGTGTAGAGAATTGTTTGTAGATTTGATGTCATATTTTTTTATTTTTTTAAAAAACAAATTAAAAGTAGAAGCATTGTCATTATTTGAAGGTTGGCAATGCATGGTGTGAGATGCCTATGAGGCATGTATTAAGGAAGCCTATAAGTTATATTGTGTGGTCAATACATCTTGCATTCTTGCAAAAAAGTAATGTCTTGGTGACTTTTTGTGTGGGTAGTCTGATAAAAAAGTAGTAGTTTTCAACCTTGCTCCTCTTGCTATTCTCCCAATATTTCTTGCACTTCTCTCCTTGATATTGCATGAACAAGGACATAAGAGTAATGAATTTGCATGTTGCACCCAACAAGTTTATTTTCACGCCCAACATGTCCCTAGGAAAGTGTGGATATTGTTAATAATTAAAAATGTGTCCAACTACTAATTGCTAGTAGCAAGACAATCATCTTTTAGTGTTCTTAAGTAAATGTGAATATTGTTGAAGATCATTTGATCTCATTGAATAGAATTCATGTAGAACTTTATGGATGGAATTTATATTTGAATTTTGGCATGACGAAGTAGCTTACAAGAATACAATAAAAATAAAGTATATCTTGTTGAATAAAGTATAAGGTATAATATTTCTTAATGAATAAGATTATAGAAGGCATTAGCTTATTTCTTAAGGAGTAGAGTAGCATAGTTGGTTGCAGGTGTATCAAGAAATATAACTTTGAATGAGAATGTTAAAATTTTGAATAGTTCCCCTTATCATATGAAGATTTGGGAGTTAGTAGAAAGGATGCGAAAGGAAAAGGAAAGGTCAATGAAATGATCATTAGGAAAGCGAGTTGAAAACTGAGTGATGAGAGGGACTATTGGAACAAAAAGAAAAGGGATGACAAGTTGGATGCAAAAAATATCTATAACACAACAATCTCAATGAAGGATGATATTAACAAGGAGACAATGCAATGGATTCTAAAGGGTAATGATCAACTCATATTAATGTAAAAAACTTATGTTTGTACATAAATGGAATGAACAATAACACTCACCCTACAAAGGATTTCACACTCAAAGATCTAAGGTGATAGTCCTTGAGGATAGAATGACTAACTTAGAGGCCAAAAAAATAATTAGGGGAGAATTGGGACAAGGTTTTTCATCTAAGTACATCAACTATTAAGAACTATGTAGCAAGTATAAATATTCTCAAGGAAGTGTTCAAGGCCAAGAAGGATAACTATATGAAATGTAGAACTAGAAAGAAATCCAAAATGCAAGATAAATATAAGATGGATGGGGAAAATAATATTGAATTGGAAATAATAGAGGATTACACTAATTTCAGGGTTGAGGAGTGCCATGCCATAAAAGCAATGAGTATCTTAGGCTCTCCTTAGTTCGAACTTTTGTTGTTTCTTTATTGTAGTAAGTTGTTTAGTTGTACTCTTTTATTGTATGTGTGGGATGATGGTAGTTTAAGCACAAGTTCTCCTTGCATTTATGAACAATAAAGATGTAGAATATAAAACAAGGACTCAAACAATGAATTCAAATCCTATTCTACCCCTGATTGGCACCCAATTTAAGCAAAGGAATTGAAAAACGATAAAAGAAAAAAAGTGTTATCTCACCCACAAATCCTTGTTGCATACACAAGATTTTTGTGGTTACACTCCAATGGATTTGTGCTTGAGAGATAATATATGGTTTCTCTTCAAAACAACAACATGCCTTTACAATTGAAAATATTATGAAAATATCCTACAAGAGGTTCTATTTATAATTTGCAGATATGATAGATCAAGGGATGAAAGTGATCCAAGAGATCAATAGTCGAGGATGATTACGAGGATTGGGAGGAGAAGCCTCCAAGTGTCACCTTATGATTGGTGCACTTGAAGAGGGCCAATATGAAATGGATTTAGATGGTTAAGATTGTCTTGGGAAAGGATGAAGGTTAAGGATCAAAAAGGTACTTTTTGGAAGTCCAAAAAGTCTTTTTTGGAGACATGTGAAAGGTCAAGATTTTCTTGGAAAAATTAAGATAAAAGGAGTGAAATGTTTAATTTAATTAATGCTTAGAAAATGACTAGGAAGGTTAATTAAATAATTGGGTTTATTTAATTAACATTGGAAGAGGATAAAATTAGGTGTATTTAGGGTGTGAAATTTTTTAGTTGTCTATAGTATATTTCTACTCTAGACGAGCTTAATGCTTCTATCTGAATTTTAGTATAAGGTCTAGATACCTTTCACAACCTCATTTTTTTACCCTCTAATAAAAAACGTTTGAATCTCACATTGGTTTGAGAATTTTACAAACAATTTATAACAATATAAGACTATATAGAAAGGTTCACACATATAGACTCTATGTGCATGTTTAGTGTTGTTGCAAAGAAGGGATCTTTTGAGATTTGATTTTTCCTTCAGAGATCACACTTCAAAACTTTTGATATATAGTGGATTCATCAAAATGATTATTTTCACTTTTGAGGTCTTATATTAAATCTTTTGACAAAATTTATTATAAAAGGTACATTATCAATTGAATTTGACACCCAATTTCTTATTTTTGAATATGGCTACATGTAATGTTTGTACTCTTGGGGTCGTCCATGCTATTGGGTAAGCCCACAATACTGTGTCCCATTTTTTGGCCAAACCAGGAGATTGAAACCAACATTTTTCACCAAATTTTCACTTTATGAAACCTATAGCAACTAAACCATTAATAATTTGGAGATGATGTGAAGTAGTGATTTATGTGGATTTCTATGTAGATTCTAAATATATATATTTTTTTAAACTAGAAATAAATTATGAATATTTTTACATAACTTTCAATTACTTCTTTTTTATAGTAAACAACATTTTTAAAAGTGGTGTTTATGTTGTAACAACTTTTTTTATAGAAAGGATAAAATAATAGCTTTTAAAATATAGATTTGTAACATCAAATATCTAGTGCATGGATATTTTTCATATTTTTTTGTTGCATATTTTTTAATTAACTTTCAAAGTCAAAGTAATTATAATTTGGACATAGGTATATGTCGTAACACATAACTTGTTTCAAATGTATCAAAATTCATTTTTTTCTATTAAATGGACATTAGTACCTAGGACACAACTATTTTTTAGATTTTTTTTCTCTATTTTTCTATTTTATTGTATGTCTGAAACAAATACCTTGATTTTGGTGAAAAGCCTACATTCACAAGAAATAAAAATAATAATAATAATAAAAATAAAAATATTAAAAAATATTCTTTTTGGAAAGCTTATAATAAGGGCTACATACTTACAAAATACTATTTCTAAATGACTTTATTTGATCCCTCAAAAGGTAAAACAAAAGTGATTTTTTGTTAGCATTTTGATAAGTATGAAGGAGACTCCACTATGGGTATGATTTAAGACTAGAGGGGTTATATCCAACGGGGTTTGATCTAAGGGGGTCTTATCTAACCCTCTTACATTAAAACCCTTTAGATGGAACCTCTCAAGACTTAAATAATTAATTTTTCTAAAAAAATATGTGATTCAGGAAAAGATCAAGATGTCCCAAAAGTGGGACTCATTATTGTGGGATCACCCTATTCATAATAGGGCTCTCAAAGACTCACATGTGACATTTGATGGAAAATTTAATACATATCATAGAGGAGGCTTGAGGGCACAAAAGTTTGGAGGAATTTTTTTCATCTCAAGCTAGCTTCTTAGTCAAAGATGGTACATTACATGAGGCACTAGTTTTTCATTTGTGTCTCTTCTTAGAGAAAATGGGGCTAACAACTTATGTTTTGTTCTTTTGGATAGTTGAGTATTTCTTGTTCTATAAGAAGCATGTTGTATATGTGGATATTTGAACATGTCAATCCATATACTTGGAGATTTGTAATGGTAAATAATTTGAAATGTCTCAATCCACAAGAGTAGGGTTGTTGTGGATAGTTAAGTATGTCATGATTGACAACTAGAATATTACATTATGGATAATGATTATGTCTCAATTCACATGTTCAATTGTGTTCTTCTAGATAGTTGAGTATCTTTCAATTCAAAAAAGGAGTGGTGTACTTGGAATAGTTGAATATATTTCAATTCACAACCATTATTGGACAATCATGACATCCATAGGTATGTTTAGTTTGGTGTTTCCTAGGCAAGATTAGAGATTTGGTGTGTTACATGTGTGTCCTAGTTCATCTAAATTTCATACGAGGTATTATGTTCAATCAATGCAACATATGTTTTCTGAACTGTTAGTCTTTTTCATGGCTCCCCCATGAAGTCTTACCACGGGGTCTTCCTGAGGAAGGATGGAAATGATAGGGGAGCCGGTAGGTTGTATATATTTAGCAGTAGGAAGTGTAGGGAAAGAAGCAAGCATGTTTAAAAACAAACCCTAGGCGAGATCTAGTTACCCGGTTAGGAGTTTGATTGAGAAAAGTGAAGAACTAGGGCAGGGGAAGAGACTACTATACAGAATCCATACAGTATCAGGTAGAGTTAGACTATATCTACACATGAAAAAGGGATAAAAGCTTTGATCAATCCATTAGCAGTAACTTTGGAGAAGAAAACACTGAAACCCTAGATATAAGGCCTATTAGCCCTATTACCCCTTGAATGTAGGAAACCCTTATACAGTAGAGACAAAAGCTTGAAACCAAGTGTAAGATTTAAAGCTCTGAAAAGGGTGTCAGGAAATGAAAATTATTTGCTAGGTTGTGTGACAAGTTTGAGAGAAAAGGGCAGAAAAGGGACTGGTAAGGGCTACAAGGATTAGCCCTCTTCAAAGGCAATGTCCTGAAATCAGGTAGATTGAGGATTGAAGAACCTTCAAGATGCCACCAATTGAATGTGAAAGGCAAGGAAACATAGCTTCTAACTCCCCTGCAAAGAGTTCAAGTCAGGTAATGAAGTTGGCATCTAGACTTTTCTAGGTGTTGGAAGAAGAGAGCAGTTCAAAGAGTGTTGAATCCTCCAAGGTGAAGCACAAGGAGAGTAACTATTGTGATAGAGTTAGAGAAGGTCTTAGTTAATCATCTAAGTCAGTTTAGAACCTTGAAGCCATCAGGTTCTAGAGTGAAGACAAAGAGAAAGGTCTTCTAGTTGGAGTGCAAGCACATCTTGGAGGTCTCATTCACCATATTGGTATCAGAGCTCAGCTTGATTCAAGGCTTGTGATTAATGTTTCGGCCCACTGAGTTAGTAGGAGAGAATACACCAGAGGAAGGAACCATGGTGACAAATGCAGAGTTGGCCAAAAAGGTAGAAGAGCAAGAGGAAGACAACCGGTTGCTTAGAGAAAGGATATCTCAAATGGAGAAACTCTTGGATGAAGTCCATGAGATAGCAGATAATGTGAAGGACAAGATAAAGCAGAAGGAAGAGTAGGAAGCCAAGGAAAAAGAAGAGGATTTGGAGGAGGAAGCTCCAAAGCCTTATCATGTTCTAGCAGAGGAACCCTTCTTAAAAGCATTGCAGGCCTTAAGTGGTAAAGCATTGGAAGGTGTGCCACTTTTCAGTGGACAAATGGACCCTGATTCAGTTGTAGACTGGATTGAGAGCATTGAAAATCACTTTGAGTGTGATGGAATAACAGAGGCCCAAAAGGTAAAGGTGGCCAAGTCAAGGTTGAGAGGAGCAGCTCTCACATGGTGGAATTTTGTACAATCTGAGAGAGAGAAAGAAGGCAAAGGTCCCATAGTTTCATGGAGAGGAATGGTGACTAAGATAAGGTAGACCTATCTTCCTGATGATTATGAAGTTTAGTTGGATAGGAGAAAACACAATCTGAGGCAAAAAGACATGGATGTTCAAACATATACAGAGGAGTTTCAAAAATTGTGCCTTAGATCAAAAGTGGTTGAAGATGAGAATATCAAGTTAGCAAGGTATTTGAATGGGCTCAAGTGGTCTATCCAAGAAGACATGAGCTTAGTAAACTTCAAAACAGTCCGCCAATGCTATCAAATGGCTTTGAAGATAGAGGAGAAAGGAAAAAAGAAACAAGAACAAAACCCTAAAAGCAGAGGTAAAGGGAAAGACAACAGAGGACAAAGAGGAAGTTATAGGGGAAGAAGCTCAGAACCAAGAGCCCAAGGAGAAGTTAGATTTTCTGAACAGTAAGAAGGAAGCTCTAGTAGAGGTGGTAGAGGAAGAGGTTTCAGTTCCAGAGGAAGAAGTGGTGGACAAGGAAGAGGCAGCTACTTCACCAACATGAAATGTTATCATTGCAACCAATTGGGACACTCGGCCTATAGATGTCCAGAGAAAGGTAGTACTTCTCATGGAGGAGATAAGAGAACCAATTTGATTCAAGATGAGACAACTGCAACAAATAAACAACCTGAAGTACCATTGAACTCAGAGGAAGGTGAGAATCTTATGATGAGGAGGACTTTGATTAAAGAACCAGTTAAAGAAGAACCAAGTCAAAGGAGGTCCTTGTTTAGGATAAAGTGCAAGATGATGGGGAAAGTGTGTAAGGTCATCATAGACTTAGGTTCAACTAACAATATTGTGTCAGAGGAGGCAGTCAGAAAGATGAAGTTGACAAGGATACCGCACAACAATCCTTACAAGGTCACATGGCTCAATAAGGGTCAGCATGTCTTGGTGAATGAACAAGCATGGGTGGAGTTTTCAATTGGCAAGTACAAAGACAAAGTTTTGTGTGATGTATTACCTATGGATGCGTGCCACTTGCTCCTAGGTAGACCATGGAAATTTGACTGCCAAGCTATGCATGATGGAGCAAAGAACTCATATACCTTCAAGAAAGACAATGTAACCTTCAAGATTCAGTCTTTGTTAGAAGATACAGAGGTGCAGACAGCAGGTTCTAAACTGCTCATAGCTAGTGAAAAGGAGTTCTTAAAAGCTTTGGAAGAAGGAGAAGGAGTTGGCTATGTAGTAATGATCAAGCCAAGAGAGGTGAGCAAAGAGAAGGCAGCTGAAAAGCAAGAGTTACCCAAGGAGATACAAGACTTGTTGCAGACCTATGAAGGTATTGCAAGTAGTGGTCAACCAACAACCTTACCTCCTAAAAGAGCCATAAGTCATAGGATAGACTTGATACCAGGAGCCACCCTTCCAAACAAGGCAGCTTATAAGATGACACCTCAACAAAATGAGGAGATAGCTAGGCAGATTCAAGAACTTCTTGACCAAGGTCTCATTATAAAAAGCATTAGTCCTTGTGTAGTACCCACTATATTAGCACCTAAAAAGGGAGGAGAATGGAGGCTTTGTACTGATTCCAGGGCAATAAACAAGATAACCATCAGGTATAGGTTTCCCATCCCTAGGATTGAAGATCTCATGGATTGTCTAGGTGAAGCTAGGTACTATACCAAGATAGATTTAAAGAGTGGCTATCACCAAATTAGGATACATGAGGGTGATGAGTGGAAAATAGCACCTGCAAAATATTGAGGGTCTCTATGGTGGCCAGTTGCTGCATTTGGCTTGTCTAATTCCCCCTCCACATTCATGAGACTCGTGAATGAAATCCTTAAAGACTACATTGGCAAATTTGTAGTAGTGTATCTTGATGATATACTAATCTATAGCAGAACAAGAGAAGAGCACCTCCAGCATATTGAGTTGATTTTCAAGAAGCTGCAGGAGGAGAAGTTGAAGATAAACTTGGAAAAGTGTGAGTTCATCAAAACAGAGCTGGTGTACCTTGGATTTGTGCTATCACATGGCAACTTGAAGATGGATAGCAGCAAGGTAGAAGCCATTCTCAATTGGCCTACTCCTAAGACAGCAACAGAGGTAAGAAGCTTCCATGGTCTTGCTCAGTATTATAGGAAATTCATCAGACAGTTTAGTGCAATTTGTGCTCCTATGTTGGATACCATTAAAGGAGGAATGAAAACCAAATTTGTGTGGAATGAGCAAGCTAACAAGAGTTTTGAGTTGCTGAAGGAAAAGATAGCTACCCAACCTGTTTTGGTGCTGCCAAGCTTTGAGAAGCTATTCACCATTGAATGTGATGCAAGCAATGTAGCTATTGGAGCTATTCTCAGTCAAGAGGGCAGACCGATGGCTTTTCATTCAGAGAAGCTAAGTGAAGCCAAGAAGAAGTATTCTTCTTATGACCTTGAAATGTATGCATTGGTCCAGGCTTTAAGGAAATGGAGGCACTACTTGCTTCCCAAGGAATTCATTGTGTATTCAGACAATCAAGCACTCAGTTTCCTGAATTCTCAAGAGAAGTTGAGTCACAGGCACATGAAATGGGTGGAGTACTTGCAAGCTTACACCTTCAATATCAAGCACAAGAAAGGAGCTCTCAACAAAGTGGCTGATGCATTGAGCAGAAGAGTCCTCACCATTCAAGAAATTCAGTTGAAGAGCATGGGAATAGATCACTTCAAAGATCTATATGCAGATGATGAAGACTTTGTAGATATTTATAAGGTATGTCTTGAGTACAAGAATCATTTCCATAACAAATATGTTGAATATACCTTGCAAAGTGATCTTTTGTTTAAAGGAAATCAGCTTTGTGTTCCTAGAGGTTCTATTAGGGAGAACTTGATACAAGAGAAACATAATGGTGCATTGAGTGGTCATTTTGGAATCACCAAAACTCAGGAACTGGTTCAAAGGTTTTATTATTGGCCAAAGATGAACCTAGATGTCAGAAAGTATGTGGAGAGTTGTGTGGTATGTCAAAAGGCCAAAGGCACTTCCTCAAATGCAGGCCTATACCAACCACTGCCTATCCCTTCTAGGCCATGGGAATGCTTGAGCATGGACTTTGTAGTTGGGTTACCCAAGACAAAGCAAGGTATGGATAGTGTTTATGTTGTTGTAGACAGATTCAGCAAAATGGCTCACTTTGTGCCTTGCAAAACAACCAATGATGCCAGTCAAATAGCCTCTCTTTTCTTTAAGGAGATAGTAAGAATTCATGGCTTACCAATCAGCATTGTATCAGACAGAGATGCTAAGTTTATGAGTCATTTTTGGAAGACTCTTTGGAAAAGAATGGGCACCAATTTGTCCTTTGGATCTGCATACCATCCCCAAACTGATGGTCAGACCGAAGTTGTGAATAGGACACTTGGAAACCTTCTAAGATGCTTGACCAAGGAGTATGGTCAACAATGGAATCAGATTATTGGGCAAGCTGAATATGCCTATAATGACACAGTGAATAGATCCACAGGGAAGAGTCCCTTTGAAATTGTCTATGGACTGCACCCTAGAGGTGTTTATGAGCTGAGAGAGTTCAAGGATGGAGTCAAGGGAAGTGGATATGCAGATGAATTTGCTTGTGCAATGTAGGAGATTCATGAGACAGTCAAAAAAACCTTGGCAGAAAATACTATGAAGCATAAGACTAAGGTGGATGAGCATAGGAGAGAAGTCCAATTCAATGTGGAAGACTTAGTGATGGTCCATTTGAACAAGGCTAGATTGCAGAAAGGAGTTCCTCATAAGTTGCAAATGAAGAGGATAGGTCCCTGTCCTATCTTGGAGAAGTATGGGAACAATGCATTCAAGGTGGAATTACCAGATGACAGTGGACTATCCCCTGTTTTCAATGTTGCAGATCTAGTGCATTACAAAGGACCCCCACCAAACATGGACCAGACACTCCATGAAGTTAGTCAAGACATAGAAGAACTCAAACTGCCCCCTGCTACAGTCAAACAAGCTGATAAGATCTTGGATACCAAGGTCTACAAGAGAACAAGAACCAAGGAGTATAAGGAACATCTGATCCAAAGACAAGGACAACCTGAAGTTGATGTTGTATGGATCAAGGAGGCAGAGTTCAAGAATTTGGGGATTGATCTCAACTTGCTCAATCCAAGGGTGGATTGAATTTTCTGTTTTAGGGAGGATGGTGCAGGAGCACCTAGGCTAAACCCCAATTTGGTTTGCTCAATTTTGGCTTGTACCTGATCTTGGCCAAATCAGGGTGTTAACATGTTTGTGAGTTTGATTTGGACCTTAGAAGGTCTTGCATTTGTGTGTGAATAGTTAGTCACTAGGACTAGAATCTTCATTAGGTCATCATTAGTATTAAATTTTGCTTTATTAAGCTTTGGACAGCTTGTGTTAGAATGTAAGCATTTAATGTGTGTTAATCACATCTACGTTGTTAAAAGATGCCTAGAGGCAGTTAGGGAAGTTGTTGATATGGAATCAAGGAGTTAGTGATCCTAAGATGAAGGATAGTGGCAAAGTTGCAAGAATATTGCATAGTTGCATGGCAACATTGGTTGGTTGCATGTAACTTGGTAGTTGTCTTAAGATTCCCTCAAAATCAGGGGTATGGAGGCGAGAAATTTCCCTTGAAACATGGAAAAAGACTTCAACATAGGTGTGAAGGCTCGTAGGGAGCAGTTAGAGTGCTTGGTAATCAAATTTTGGTTTTGAAGAAATAGTATATCTCAGCA
>VDFB02284552.1:0-68039 GCA_007258455.2 Sequoia sempervirens
AGTTGCACCTACAAGCAAGGCTAAGAAAGAATCCAAAAACTTTATGTCCATCATCCAAGAAGAGGTGGATATTGTGGACAACTCAGATATAGACAAGAAGTTAGGATGGACATGGAACTTAGAGCAATGAGCCAAAAGTTTACTCTTAAAATCCAAATGAAGAAAACAAGGGTGGGCACACTTCTAGATCCTAGTTTTTAATGTAGTTTTATTTCAACTAATATAGTTAAGAAGCTTAGTATGATCATCCTCAACCATATCCATTGGGTTTGGTGAAGAAGGGTGTTGAAATTCAAGCTATAGAGAGATGTAAATTTTAGTTTGTTATAAATTGTCCATTATATAGATGAAGTAGAGGCTAATGTGATTTCTCTTTATGCATTTGATATTGCGCTTGGGAGTCCATATTTATATGATAGTGATGCTATATTCATGAGAAGGCTAAAAATTACCATTGGAACAAAGTTGGAATCAAGTACATCATTGAGGTACACTAAAGCAAAGTGAAATTGACATGGTAAGTTCTAACCAAATAATTATGTTGATTCTAGAGACCAATTGCATTGTTTACTTTTATTTAAGGATAAACAAGATGACAAGATTGGGATTTCTTCTATGACATAATAAAGATAAAGTGCAAGGTTTTGATGACTTTTTGGCTTCGTTTTACAAAGTTTTTTATGAGCATAAGGGTTTTCCCCCTAGAAGAGAGGTAGAGCATGAGATTTGCTTCTAGAATCTCCTCTACCAATAATGGATTTTATGGACAACCCTCAATGGAGATAAACAAAGTTAACAAATAGCTTCAACATTTGTTGGAAAAAGATGTAATTCATCCAAATACTTTGTCATGTGGTTCACCCATTATCATGGTAGGAAAGGAAGATGACCCTTGTGTAAGAAAATATCATTGTTGATTATATCAAAGAGAGAAGAAACGCTAAATAGAACAAATCCAAGTATGCAACATAATAGCAACACAAAGTTGGTAATAAAAACACACATAGAAACTCTAAATGTACATTGTGAAACACTTCCAAAAAATAATCCGACAAGAAAAGCTACACCACTTAATTGTATTATTAGAAACATGATCACAATATAGCAATAATTTCAATTGTGCAAACTAGATTTTTCAACAACTATCAAATTTGGTAGCATGCACCTTTAGATAATTTGTCCTAGATGCACTTGTGAGTTCTTCAACATGTGATCAATCCAACAACATAATTGTGTTTAGGGATCTAGTCAAAATGGTTATGAAATCTAATTCCAAGCATTCTATATATAGGCAAGAGAGAAACAAGAAACTTACAATGCTTTCCCAAAGTCATGTACACATGTGTCATTTCCCATTTCTCAAGGTGGGTGCCCAAGTAAGACTCTAGGTAAGGGCAAGAAGTTGGGTCCACAAAAAGCTCAAAAAGTGGAAGTGTTTTTCCTAATTTTCAGAATTTTTCACAGTTGGACTAAAAATTTGAAGCACTTACACATTGAATCTTAAAAAAAGTTAGTACTATGAAATTTAGTATTTTGAGTCTAGTTTCTAAATATGTAATTTACTCTAATACCCAAATGATACAAATTAATTTTAATAGGAATATATGAAAACCACTTTTTAAAAATAACCTTTTTTTTACCATACCATGTACATGTATGGACACCGTAATTTGACCTAAATAAAAGAATTGTTCTAATTCCTTTGGTGAAAGATGTGTAACAAATTGAAGATTGATGAGGATACATTTTTATAAAAAAATTCAAAATATTTTTTTAATTAATTTTTTATTGGCCCTAATTGTTGTTTTTGAAAACCAACATATATGGATATCATAATTTGACCTAAACTAATCATTTTTTTTTCATTGTGTAGAGAATTGTTTGTAGATTTGATGTCATATTTTTTTATTTTTTTAAAAAACAAATTAAAAGTAGAAGCATTGTCATTATTTGAAGGTTGGCAATGCATGGTGTGAGATGCCTATGAGGCATGTATTAAGGAAGCCTATAAGTTATATTGTGTGGTCAATACATGTTGCATTCTTGCAAAAAAGTAATGTCTTGGTGACTTTTTGTGTGGGTAGTCTGATAAAAAAGTAGTAGTTTTCAACCTTGCTCCTCTTACTATTCTCCCAATATTTCTTGCACTTTTCTCCTTGATATTGCATGAACAAGGACATAAGAGTAATGAATTTGCATGTTGCACCCAACAAGTTTATTTTCACGCCCAACATGTCCCTAGGAAAGTGTATATATTTTTAATAATTAAAAATGTGTCCAACTACTAATTGCTAGTAGCAAGACAATCATCTTTTAGTGTTCCTAAGTAAATGTGAATATTGTTGAAGATCATTTGATCTCATTGAATAGAATCCATGTAGAACTTTATGGATGGAATTTATATTTGAATTTTGGCATGACCAAGTAGCTTACAAGAATACAATAAAAATAAAGTATATCTTGTTGAATAAAGTATAAGGTATAATATTTCTTAATGAATAAGATTATAGAAGGCATTAGCTTATTTCTTAAGGAGTAGAGTAGCATAGTTGGTTGCAGGTGTATCAAGAAATATAACTTTGAATGAGAATGTTAAAATTTTGAATAGTTCCCATTATCATATGAAGATTTGGGAGTTAGTAGAAAGGATGGGAAAGGCAAAGGAAAGGTCGATGAAATGATCATTAGGAAAGCGAGTTGAAAACTGAGTGATGAGAGGGACTATTGGAACAAAAAGAAAAGGGATGACAAGTTGGATGCAAAAATATCTATAACACAACAATCTCAATGAAGGATGATATTAACAAGGAGACAAGGCAATGGATTCTAAAGGGTAATGATCAACTCATATTAATGTAAGAAACTTATGTTTGTACATAAATGGAATGAACAATAACACTCACCCTACAAAGGATTTCACACTCAAAGATCTAAGGTGATAGTCCTTGAGGATAGAATGACTAACTTAGAGGCCAAAAAAATAATTAGGGGAGAATTGGGACAAGGTTTTTCATCTAAGTACATCAACTATTAAGAACTATGTAGCAAGTATAAATATTCTCAAGGAAGTGTTCAAGGCCAAGAAGGATAACTATATGAAATGTAGAACTAGAAAGAAATCCAAAATGCAAGATAAATATAAGATGGATGGGGAAAATAATATTGAATTGGAAATAATATAGGATTACACTAATTTCAGGATTGAGGAGTGCCATGCAATAAAAACAATGAGTATCTTAGGCTCTCCTTAGTTTGAACTTTTGTTGTTTCTTTATTGTAGTAAGTTGTTTAGTTGTACTCTTTTATTGTATGTGTGGGATGATGGTAGTTTAAGCACAAGTTCTCCTTGCATTTATGAACAATAAAGATGTAGAATATAAAACAAGGACTCAAACAATGAATTCAAATCCTATTCTACCCCTGATTGGCACCCAATTTAAGCAAAGGAATTGAAAAACGATAAAAGAAAAAAAGTGTTATCTCACCCACAAATCCTTGTTGCATACACAAGATTTTTGTGGTTACACTCCAATGGATTTGTGCTTGAGAGATAATATATGGTTTCTCTTCAAAACAACAACATGCCTTTACAATTGAAAATATTATGAAAATATCCTACAAGAGGTTCTATTTATAATTTGCAGATATGATAGATCAAGGGATGAAAGTGATCCAAGAGATCAATAGTCGAGGATGATTACGAGGATTGGGAGGAGAAGCCTCCAAGTGTCACCTTATGATTGGTGCACTTGAAGAGGGCCAATATGAAATGGATTTAGATGGTTAAGATTGTCTTGGGAAAGGATGAAGGTTAAGGATCAAAAAGGTACTTTTTGGAAGTCCAAAAAGTCTTTTTTGGAGACATGTGAAAGGTCAAGATTTTCTTGGAAAAATTAAGATAAAAGGAGTGAAATGTTTAATTTAATTAATGCTTAGAAAATGACTAGGAAGGTTAATTAAATAATTGGGTTTATTTAATTAACATTGGAAGAGGATAAAATTAGGTGTATTTAGGGTGTGAAATTTTTTAGTTGTCTATAGTATATTTCTACTCTAGACGAGCTTAATGCTTCTATCTGAATTTTAGTATAAGGTCTAGATACCTTTCACAACCTCATTTTTTTACCCTCTAATAAAAAACGTTTGAATCTCACATTGGTTTGAGAATTTTACAAACAATTTATAACAATATAAGACTATATAGAAAGGTTCACACATATAGACTCTATGTGCATGTTTAGTGTTGTTGCAAAGAAGGGATCTTTTGAGATTTGATTTTTCCTTCAGAGATCACACTTCAAAACTTTTGATATATAGTGGATTCATCAAAATGATTATTTTCACTTTTGAGGTCTTATATTAAATCTTTTGACAAAATTTATTATAAAAGGTACATTATCAATTGAATTTGACACCCAATTTCTTATTTTTGAATATGGCTACATGTAATGTTTGTACTCTTGGGGTCGTCCATGCTATTGGGTAAGCCCACAATACTGTGTCCCATTTTTTGGCCAAACCAGGAGATTGAAACCAACATTTTTCACCAAATTTTCACTTTATGAAACCTATAGCAACTAAACCATTAATAATTTGGAGATGATGTGAAGTAGTGATTTATGTGGATTTCTATGTAGATTCTAAATATATATATTTTTTTAAACTAGAAATAAATTATGAATATTTTTACATAACTTTCAATTACTTCTTTTTTATAGTAAACAACATTTTTAAAAGTGGTGTTTATGTTGTAACAACTTTTTTTATAGAAAGGATAAAATAATAGCTTTTAAAATATAGATTTGTAACATCAAATATCTAGTGCATGGATATTTTTCATATTTTTTTGTTGCATATTTTTTAATTAACTTTCAAAGTCAAAGTAATTATAATTTGGACATAGGTATATGTCGTAACACATAACTTGTTTCAAATGTATCAAAATTCATTTTTTTCTATTAAATGGACATTAGTACCTAGGACACAACTATTTTTTAGATTTTTTTTCTCTATTTTTCTATTTTATTGTATGTCTGAAACAAATACCTTGATTTTGGTGAAAAGCCTACATTCACAAGAAATAAAAATAATAATAATAATAAAAATAAAAATATTAAAAAATATTCTTTTTGGAAAGCTTATAATAAGGGCTACATACTTACAAAATACTATTTCTAAATGACTTTATTTGATCCCTCAAAAGGTAAAACAAAAGTGATTTTTTGTTAGCATTTTGATAAGTATGAAGGAGACTCCACTATGGGTATGATTTAAGACTAGAGGGGTTATATCCAACGGGGTTTGATCTAAGGGGGTCTTATCTAACCCTCTTACATTAAAACCCTTTAGATGGAACCTCTCAAGACTTAAATAATTAATTTTTCTAAAAAAATATGTGATTCAGGAAAAGATCAAGATGTCCCAAAAGTGGGACTCATTATTGTGGGATCACCCTATTCATAATAGGGCTCTCAAAGACTCACATGTGACATTTGATGGAAAATTTAATACATATCATAGAGGAGGCTTGAGGGCACAAAAGTTTGGAGGAATTTTTTTCATCTCAAGCTAGCTTCTTAGTCAAAGATGGTACATTACATGAGGCACTAGTTTTTCATTTGTGTCTCTTCTTAGAGAAAATGGGGCTAACAACTTATGTTTTGTTCTTTTGGATAGTTGAGTATTTCTTGTTCTATAAGAAGCATGTTGTATATGTGGATATTTGAACATGTCAATCCATATACTTGGAGATTTGTAATGGTAAATAATTTGAAATGTCTCAATCCACAAGAGTAGGGTTGTTGTGGATAGTTAAGTATGTCATGATTGACAACTAGAATATTACATTATGGATAATGATTATGTCTCAATTCACATGTTCAATTGTGTTCTTCTAGATAGTTGAGTATCTTTCAATTCAAAAAAGGAGTGGTGTACTTGGAATAGTTGAATATATTTCAATTCACAACCATTATTGGACAATCATGACATCCATAGGTATGTTTAGTTTGGTGTTTCCTAGGCAAGATTAGAGATTTGGTGTGTTACATGTGTGTCCTAGTTCATCTAAATTTCATACGAGGTATTATGTTCAATCAATGCAACATATGTTTTCTGAACTGTTAGTCTTTTTCATGGCTCCCCCATGAAGTCTTACCACGGGGTCTTCCTGAGGAAGGATGGAAATGATAGGGGAGCCGGTAGGTTGTATATATTTAGCAGTAGGAAGTGTAGGGAAAGAAGCAAGCATGTTTAAAAACAAACCCTAGGCGAGTTCTAGTTACCCGGTTAGGAGTTTGATTGAGAAAAGTGAAGAACTAGGGCAGGGGAAGAGACTACTATACAGAATCCATACAGTATCAGGTAGAGTTAGACTATATCTACACATGAAAAAGGGATAAAAGCTTTGATCAATCCATTAGCAGTAACTTTGGAGAAGAAAATAGTGAAACCCTAGATATAAGGCCTATTAGCCCTATTACCCCTTGAATGTAGGAAACCCTTGTACAGTAGAGACAAAAGCTTGAAACCAAGTGTAAGATTTAAAGCTCTGAAAAGGGTGTCAGGAAATGAAAATTATTTGCTAGGTTGTGTGACAAGTTTGAGAGAAAAGGGCAGAAAAGGGACTGGTAAGGGCTACAAGGATTAGCCCTCTTCAAAGGCAATGTCCTGAAATCAGGTAGATTGAGGATTGAAGAACCTTCAAGATGCCACCAATTGAATGTGAAAGGCAAGGAAACATAGCTTCTAACTCCCCTGCAAAGAGTTCAAGTCAGGTAATGAAGTTGGCATCTAGACTTTTCTAGGTGTTGGAAGAAGAGAGCAGTTCAAAAAGTGTTGAATCCTCCAAGGTGAAGCACAAGGAGAGTAACTCTTGTGACAGAGTTAGAGAAGGGCTTAGTTAATGATCTAAGTCAGTTTAGAACCTTGAAGCCATCAGGTTCTTGAGTGAAGACAGAGGGAAAGGTCTTCTAGTTGGAGTGCAAGCACATCTTGGAGGTATAATACACCATATTGGTATCAGAGCTAAGCTTGATTCAAGGCTTGTGATTGATGTTGCAGCCCACTAAGTCAGTAGGAGAGAATACACCAGAGGAAGGAACCATGGTGACAAATGCAGAGTTGGCCAAAAAGGTAGAAGAGCAAGAGGAAGACAACCGGTTGCTCAGAGAAAGGATATCTCAAATGGAGAAACTCTTGGATGAAGTCCATGAGACAGCAGATAATGTGAAGGACAAGATAAAGTAGAAGGAAGAGCAGGAAGCCAAGGAAAAAGAAGAGGATTTGGAGGAGGAAGCTCCAAAGCCTTATCCTGTTCTAGCAGAGGAACCCTTCTTAAAAGCATTGCAAGCCTTAAGTGGTAAAGCATTGGAAGGTGTGCCACTTTTCAGTGGACAAATGGACCCTGATTCAGTTGTAGACTGGATTGAGAGCATTGAAAATCACTTTGAGTGTGATGGAATAATAGAGGCCCAAAAGGTAAAGGTGGCCAAGTCAAGGTTGAGAGGAGCATCTCTCACATGGTGGAAGTTTGTACAATCTGAAAGAGAGAAAGAAGGCAAAGGTCCCATAGTTTCATGGAGAGGAATGCTGACTAAGATAAGGCATACCTATCTCCCTGATGATTATGAAGTTCAGTTGCATAGGAGAAGACACAATTTGAGGCAAAAAGACATGGATGTTCAAACATATACAGAGGAGTTTCAAAAATTGTGCCTTAGATCAAAAGTGGTTGAAGATGAGAGTATCAAGTTAGCAAGGTATTTGAATGGGCTTAAGTGGTCTATCCAAGAAGACATGAGCTTAGTAAACTTCAAAACAGTCCGCCAATGCTATCAAATGGCTTTGAAGATAAAGGAGAAAGGCAAAAAGAAACAAGAACAAAACCCTAAAAGCAGAGGTAAAGGGAAAGACAGTAGAGGACAAAGAAGAAGTTATAGTGGAAGAAGCTCAGAACCAAGAGCCCAAGGAGAAGTCAGATTTTCTGAACAGCAAGAAGGAAGCTCTAGTAGAGGTGGTAGAGGAAGAGGTTTCAGTTCCAGAGGAAGAAGTGGTGGACAAGGAAGAGGCAGCTACTTCACCAACATGAAATGTTATCATTGCAATGAATTGGGACACCCGGCCTATAGATGTCCTGAGAAAGGTAGCACTTCTCATGGAGGAGATAAGAGAACCAATTTGATTCAAGATGAGACAGCTACAGCAAATAAACAACCTGAAGTACCATTGAACTCAAAGGAAGGTGAGAACCTCATGATGAGGAGAACTTTGATCAAGGAACTGGTTAAAGAAGAGCCAAGTCAAAGGAGGTCCTTGTTTAGGATAAAGTGCAAGATGATGGGGAAAGTGTGTAAGGTCATTATAGACTCAGGTTCAACTGACAATATTGTGTCAGAGGAGGCAATTAGCAAGTTGAAGTTGACAAGGATACCCCACAGCAATCCTTACAAGGTCACATGGCTCAATAAGGGACAACATGTCTTGGTGAATGAACAAGCATGGGTGGAGTTTTCAATTGGCAAGTACAAGGACAAAGTTTTGTGTGATGTATTACCTATGGATGCATGCCACTTGCTCCTAGGTAGACCATGGCAATTTGACTGCCAAGCTGTGCATGATGGAGCAAAGAACTCATATACCTTCAAGAAAGACAATGTAACCTTCAAGATTCAGTCTTTGTTAGAAGATACAGAGGTGCAAACAACAGGTTCTAAACTGCTCATAGCTGGTGAAAAGGAGTTCTTAAAAGCTTTGGAAGAAGGAGAAGGAGTTGGCTATGCAGTAATGATCAAGCCAAGAGAGGTGAGCAAAGAGAAGGCAGCTGAAAAGCAAGAGTTACCCAAGGAGATACAAGACTTGTTGCAGACCTATGAAGGTATTGTAAGTAGTGGTCAACCAACAACCTTACCTCCTAAAAGAGCCATAAGTCATAGGATAGACTTGATACCAGGAGCCACCCTTCCAAACAAGGCAGCTTATAAGATGACACCTCAACAAAATGAGGAGATAGCTAGGAGATTCAAGAACTTCTTGACCAAGGTCTCATTAGGAAAAGCATTAGTCCATGTGCAGTACCCACTGTCTTAGCACCTAAGAAAGGAGGAGAATGGAGGCTTTGTACTGATTCCAGGGCAATAAACAAGATAACCATCAGGTATAGGTTTCCCATCCCTAGGATTGAAGATCTCATGGATTGTCTAGGTGAAGCTAGGTACTATACCAAGATAGATTTAAAGAGTGGTTATCACCAAATTAGGATACATGAGGGTGATGAGTGGAAAATAGCCTTCAAAACCAATGAGGGTCTCTATGAGTGGCTAGTTATGCCATTTGGCTTGTCTAATGCCCCCTCCACATTCATGAGACTCATGAATGAAATCCTCAAAGACTACATTGGCAAGTTTGTAGTAGTGTATCTTGATGATATACTAATCTATAGCAGAACAAGAGAAGAGCACCTCCAACATATTGAGTTGATTTTCAAGAAGCTGCAGGAGGAGAAGCTGATGATCAATCTGAAAAGTGTGAGTTCATCAAAATAGAGCTGGTGTACCTTGGATTTGTGCTATCACATGGAAACTTGAAGATGGATAGCAGCAAGGTAGAAGCCATTCTCAATTGGCCTACTCCAAAGACAGCAACAGAGGTAAGAAGCTTCCATGGTCTTGCTCAGTATTATAGGAAATTAATCAGACAGTTTAGTGCAATTTGTGCTCCTATGTTGGATACCATTAAAGGAGGAATGAAAACCAAATTTGTGTGGAATGAGCAAGCTAACAAGAGTTTTGAGTTGCTGAAGGAAAAGATAGCTACCCAACCTATTTTGGTGCTGCCAAGCTTTGAGAAGCTATTCACCATTGAATGTGATGCAAGCAATGTAGCTATTGGAGCTATTCTCAGTCAAGAGGGCAGACCGGTGGCTTTTCATTCAGAGAAGCTAAGTGAAGCCAAGAAGAAGTATTCTTCTTATGACCTTGAAATGTATGCATTGGTCCAGGCTTTAAGGAAATGGAGGCACTACTTGCTTCCCAAGGAATTCATTGTGTATTCAGACAATCAAGCACTCAGTTTCCTGAATTCTCAAGAGAAGTTGAGTCACAGGCACATGAAATGGGTGGAGTACTTGCAAGCTTACACCTTCAATATCAAGCACAAGAAAGGATCTCTCAACAAAGTGGCTGATGCATTGAGCAGAAGAGTCCTCACAATTCAAGAAATTCAGTTGAAGAGCATGGGAATAGATCACTTCAAAGATCTATATGTAGATGATGAAGACTTTGCAGATATTTATAAGGTATGTCTTGAGTACAAGAATCATTTCCATAGCAAATATGCTAAATATACCTTGCAAAGTGATCTTTTGTTTAAGGGAAATCAACTTTGTGTTCCTAGAGGTTCTATTAGGGAGAACTTGATACAAGAGAAACATAATGGTGCATTGAGTGGTCATTTTGGAATCACCAAAACTCAGGAACTGGTTCAAAGGTTTTATTATTGGCCAAAGATGAACCTAGATGTCAGGAAGTATGTGGAGAGTTGTGTGGTATGTCAAAAGGCCAAAGGCACTTCCTCAAATGCAGGCCTATACCAACCACTGCCTATCCCTTCTAGGCCATGGGAATGCTTGAGCATGGACTTTGTAGTTGGGTTACCCAAGACAAAGCAAGGTATGGACAGTGTTTATGTTGTTGTAGACAGATTCAACAAAATGGCTCACTTTGTGCCCTGCAAAACAACCAATGATGCCAGTCAAATAGCCTCTCTTTTCTTTAAGGAGATAGTAAGAATTCATGGCTTACCAATCAGCATTGTATCAGACAGAGATGCTAAGTTTATGAGTCATTTTTGGAAGACTCTTTGGCAAAGAATGGGCACCAATTTGTCCTTTGGATCTGCATACCATCCCCAAACTGATGGTCAGACCGAAGTTGTGAATAGGACACTTGGAAACCTTCTAAGATGCTTGACCAAGGAGTATGGTCAACAATGGGATCAGATTATTGGGCAAGCTGAATATGCCTATAATGACACAGTGAATAGATCCATAGGGAAGAGTCCCTTTGAAATTGTCTATGGACTACACCCTAGAGGTGTTTATGAGCTGAGAGAGTTGAAGGATGGAGTCAAGGGAAGTGGCTATGCAGATGACTTTGCTTGTGCAATGTAGGAGATTCATGAGACAGTCAGAAAAACCTTGGCAGAAAATACTATGAAGCATAAGACTAAGGTGGATGAGCATAGGAGAGAAGTCCAATTCAATGTGGGAGACTTAGTGATGGTCCATTTGAACAAGGCTAGATTGCAGAAAGGAGTTCCTCATAAGTTGCAAATGAAGAGGATAGGTCCCTGTCCTATCTTGGAGAAGTATGGGAACAATGCATTCAAGGTGCAATTACCAGATGACAGTGGACTGTCCCCTATTTTCAATGTTGCAGATCTAGTGCATTACAAAGGACCCCCACCAAACATGGACCAGACACTCCATGAAGTCAGTCAAGATGTAGAAGAACTCAAACTGCCCCCTGCTACAGTCAAACAAGCTGATAAGATCTTGGATACCAGGGTCTACAAGAGAACAAGAACCAAGGAGTATAAGGAACATCTGATCCAAAGACAAGGACAACCTGAAGTTGATGTTGTATGGATCAAGGAGGCAGAGTTCAAGAAGTTGGGGATTGATCTCAACTTGCTCAATCCAAGGGTGGATTGAATTTTCTGTTTTAGGGAGGATGGTGCAGGAGCACCTAGGCTAAACCCCAATTTGGTTTGCTCAATTTTGGCTTGTACCTGATCTTGGCCAAATCAGGGTGTTAACATGTTTGTGAGTTTGATTTGGACCTTAGAAGGTCTTGCATTTGTGTGTGAATAGTTAGTCACTAGGACTAGAATCTTCATTAGGTCATCATTAGTATTAAATTTTGCTTTATTAAGCTTTGGACAGCTTGTGTTAGAATGTAAGCATTTAATGTGTGTTAATCACATCTACGTTGTTAAAAGATGCCTAGAGGTAGTTAGGGAAGTTGTTGATATGGAATCAAGGAGTTAGTGATCCTAAGATGAAGGATAATGGCGAAGTTGCAAGAATATTGCATAGTTGCATGGCAACATTGCTTGGTTGCATGTAACTTGGTAGTTGTCTTAAGATTCCCTCAAAATCAGGGGTATGGAGGCGAGAAATTTCCCTTGAAACATGGAAAAAGACTTCAACATAGGTGTGAAGGCTCGTAGTGAGCAGTTAGAGTGCTTTGTAATCAAATTTTGGTTTTGGAAGAAATGGAATATCTCAGCATTTTCTGTGTATTCTGCGTGCTTTTGATGTGACAGTGTTGTCTAATGGTCTATATGCACTGATTTGGCATTGGATCTAAGTTGACACTACATTTTTAAGCATACTTTCTTTTGTAAGTGAGTGCATTTGATTTAGTTTAAAGATCTGGTGTGAATAAATTAGAATCTAGGGTGTTTACTGACTTTTTCTGAACTGTTAGTCTTTTTCATGGCTCCCCCATGAAGTCTTACCATGGGGTCTTCTTGAGGAAGGATGGAAATGATAGGGGAGCCAGTAGGTTGTATATATTTAGCAGTAGGAAGTGTAGGGAAAGAAGCAAGCATGTTTAAAAACAAACCCTAGGCGAGTTCTAGTTACCCGGTTAGGAGTTTGATTGAGAAAAGTGAAGAACTAGGGCAGGGGAAGAGACTACTATACAGAATCCATACAGTATCAGGTAGAGTTAGACTATATCTACACATGAAAAAGGGATAAAAGCTTTGATCAATCCATTAGCAGTAACTTTGGAGAAGAAAACACTGAAACCCTAGATATAAGGCCTATTAGCCCTATTACCCCTTGAATGTAGGAAACCCTTATACAGTAGAGACAAAAGCTTGAAACCAAGTGTAAGATTTAAAGCTCTGAAAAGGGTGTCAGGAAATGAAAATTATTTGCTAGGTTGTGTGACAAGTTTGAGAGAAAAGGGCAGAAAAGGGACTGGTAAGGGCTACAAGGATTAGCCCTCTTCAAAGGCAATGTCCTGAAATCAGGTAGATTGAGGATTGAAGAACCTTCAAGATGCCACCAATTGAATGTGAAAGGCAAGGAAACATAGCTTCTAACTCCCCTGCAAAGAGTTCAAGTCAGGTAATGAAGTTGGCATCTAGACTTTTCTAGGTGTTGGAAGAAGAGAGTAGTTCAAAGAGTGTTGAATCCTCCAAGGTGAAGCACAAGGAGAGTAACTCTTGTGACAGAGTTAGAGAAGGGCTTAGTTAATGATCTAAGTCAGTTTAGAACCTTGAAGCCATTAGGTTCTAGAGTGAAGACAGAGAGAAAGGTCTTCTAGTTGGAGTGCAAGCAAATATATTTATTCAATGGTTACTTATAAGTGGGGAAGATTCAATAGTTGGGGGATTTTAAATACTTTGTAGGCACAATCAAATATATTTATTCAATGGTTACTTATATTGACAAGTTGATGAACAAGCTTTATACTATATGGGGGATATTATGACATGTAGGTAGTTGGGAAAAGAGATTTAAATGATTGAGTGGTCCTCATGTTTCAAGCCTAAGAAGTCATTCTTTAGATGGTTATTACTATTTTAAAATTTTGCTATCTTTCCTAATGTTAATAAATGTATGCATTGTGGTAAGAAAGAATCTATCAATCATGTGTTTCTATGTGTCCATTTATCAAATGTGTTTTGGATCATTTCCTTCCAATTTGGGATAGTCTATCCAAAAAGGATGAGATTGATTGGTTTGATATTCTCTTTGGTTTGGATTTTTGTTCAATGAATTGTCCAAGTTTCAAGCAAGATTGTGGTAATTCTATCTATTGAAGTCTTGTGGTTCCTTTGAAATGTAGGGAACAACATTTCTTTCAAATGTTAAACAAAGTCTCACTAACTTATTTCTTAAGAAAGTCGCAATCTACTTAGTGTTTCTGTAGATCTCTGGCTAGGTTAAAATAGGCCAAGAAGAAGTTAACACCATTATTCAACATGGGTTTAAATTGTTCAAGATAAATTTTGGTGTCAAGTTGATGAAACAAAACTCGTGCAATATGACAATGATGGATGGCCCATAACACATGATGTTGCCTAGGTTCCTCCTTTTATGTTTGTTGTGATCAAGGATGATGGTGATGATTTGAGTCTCTTAGGCCCTTCACAAAAAAAAGGAATATAGGTTTTTAAGGCTCAAGATAGCACATGTTTATAACCAAAGTTGTATTTCATTGTAGAAGTTGGAAACCAACTTCACAATCCCCAAGAATCACCTATCACATGCGAAGATATTCAACAAATATGTAAGAGAAGTTCTGAACTCTCAGAGCAAAGTTGTGCAAGCAAAATCAGAATATTCATCATTGAGAATAAAGTTTTACAAATAATACAAAAGCCTTCGAAAAGGCAATGATGCAATAAAGCAGGAAAAAGCAACCCTAATCTTATCTTGAGCAAAAAGACAGCTCAATAAGATAAGATAAGAATTAAAAGATAATTATCCTAGGAAATAAATAATTACCTAAGTAAACTTATCCTAAAGTGTAATTAAATAATTAATTACACCAATACCCCCCCATAAGTGCAACTTAGGGAGAAGCAAATTATTATGCAAATATGAGTCCCGACAACAAGGCCTGATCAGGTACTCATGTACAAATGCAATGCAAACTAAATCAAATGGGGTAAAGGAGAAAACCACATGGGAACAAAACTCCTCCCCAAAATAGAATGCAATAAACTACCTAAGTGATGAAAAATGGAGGACTCCATAAGACCCCCCAAGGACACCATTCATCACAAAGATACATGAAAGAATCCCCCCATAAGAGAGGAAGAAAGAGATCACAGATCTCCCCCAGAATGAAGTAACTCCAAAAGAAGTGAAGAAACTGCATCTCCAGAAAGAAGTGAGAGGGAAGAGGTCGAATGAAAGAAATCTCTAAAGGTGGAATAGGTGCAGCCCAAGATGTCTCCACAGAAGCAGGCGTGACCTCAACAAATGAAGAAGCCGAAGTAGGTGAAGACTCAATAGAAACCTCCAAAGATGTATGATCAACTGGATCCTGCTGCACTGAAACAAAAGAAGCAACAGGAGGAGGAGGAGATGGAGTAGAAGGCTCGAGAACAAGATCCAAAGTGAGAACAACAATGTTCAAGAAGCCAAATCTCCCCTCTGAATGATGATGCACACGCGAAGTGTGAGGAACAACTGTAGGAACAGAAGCACCACCAGTAGCAAAATCAGTGAAGGAATACAACCGAGAGGAGTGATCCACTATCCCAGTAGCAATGACTGCTCTACTCTCCAAGTCTCTGATGATAACCAAATCAGGTGTGAACTCCATAGATCTCCCATTGCCCCCATGTGTTATTTGATAGATGGAAAGAAGGTTATGTGTCAAGTGAGGGACACACAAGACATCCCGGAAAGGAGCGGGTCCCCTAAAACTAATAGACACCTTCCCTGTAACACTCATGTAAGTGTTGTTTCCCATCAAAATTGGAGACATTGTACAAGGCTCAAAGGAAGTGAACATAGTCTGTGAAGATGCCATATGATGAGATGCTCCTGAATCTAGAAGCCATCTCCCTGATCCAATACCTGAAGAAGCACAAAGAGCATGTCCCTTCATATCTGATGAAGTATGTAAACCAGCTATGCCTGTGTTATGTTACTCTGAAGAAGAAGAATGAGAAGAAGATGATGCAGACATCCTAGAAGGCAAATCAATCTGATGTTTTTGAAGAAGATGTTTCAACTCATCAGTGTCCTTCTTGTAACAATTGTGTTATGCATGTCCTTCCCTCTTGCAATATGCACATGTAGACTTCTCCTTCCTAAATGATCTCCCCTTAGAAGAGGAGGATGAATAAGAGGACTCCTTTTATTGCTCATGAGGTTCAAAATCCTTTTGTTTATGTTCCTTGCCTTTGCCTATAGAAGCCTTCTGATCTCTAGGCTCCTGTGATGCAATAAGTGCCTATGAAGAGGAAGAAGGTTTCACCATACCCATGCTAACTAACTTAGCTTGCTCTCGAGTGAGAGATGAAGCAAAGTCATCAAGAGATGGCATAGTGAATCTTGTACCAAGTGCATCCCTAGTGGCATAAAAGGTAGAAACAAAAACTGAATAATCAGGTCCAAGCTTAGAAAGGATGGACAATATCAACTGAGAGTCTTCTTTCTGAACACCACACTGTGACAACTATAATCTAAGAGACTTGAGTTTGGTGAAAAACTCCTGGATGCTATCAAAATCCCTAGGATTTAAGCTAATAAGATCATTCTCTAACTAAAAACCTCTCATAGTATCCTGCTTCCCAAACAAGGACTCCAAAATATCCCATATCTCATTTGGTGTAGTGCAAGATTCAATGTGGAAAAGGAGGTCAAATGAAATAGACAGACATAATGTGCCATAAGCTTCATCACACCTATTAAACCATTTTCTCTTTTCAATAGCACCTGTAGGTTCAATTTCTGTACCCATGGTTACCCTATACAACCCTTTATGTTTCAAGTGAATCTCCATTTTTTTTTCCAACCAAAATAGTTGAATGGAGTAAGGGGTGCAATGTTGTGTAAATACATGATAGAAAACAATAGTAATATACTGTCAAATAAAAGAATTTTTCTTGGATCTAAAAAAAATCCTGATTGCATGTTTCCCAAGAAAATAACTCAAAAGATAAAAGTTGAGTTCTGAAAAATAAATCAGATACCTGGTAAAAATTATACAAAAATAGGTCTAAGATATGAGAAGAGGGCGCAACCAGCTTTCCAACACCTATTTGTTTTCGAAAAACGGAGCCAGGATGCAAAAATTACACCTCCTGGAGTGAAAACAACAACTTCAGCTTTGACAGGCGAAAAAGGCACCGAAATGGAAAAATAAAAAAATCAAACCACCACCATCATATCCGTCATCAAATTAGCTTTCTGGCGACTATTCGTTTTTGAAAAAATACCTCCATTTGCAAAAGTTATAAGCAAATGAAAAAGAGGCCTGAAAATGAGACCTCCGGCCTAAACAGGTGCAAAAAAATGGCCCTCAGGGGCTAAATATTTCGGCCCTAGTTGTACATATGACTGGCCGCTACATATAAAGTCCTCTGAGGTCTTAAGCGCAGCCCATGGTCACAGATGTGACCACCGGTGGGCGCTGAAGGGCTTAATGCCCGGCGGGGGCTGGCAAGGTTGGCTCTCGGTTGCAATACGACCACGGGCTGACCTCGGGGGCTGAAGACCGGCTGAGCGGTTGAGGAGAGTGCTCCTGATGGAGAGAGGATCTCGGGAAAGAAATTCCAGTGGCGGTGGAGTGGTGGGAGGCCACCAGGTGGTGGGGTGGTGGGGGGGAAATTTATAACAGGCAGCGCAGATTTTTGTAAAAAGTACGTTTTTTAAATTATTTTTTTTGATTTTTTGAATTTTTCTTGCCTCAAAGATCGTGCCCTAGGGCCATACAGCCTTAGGGCTAATTTTTTTTCCTTTTTTTCAACTTTCATCTAAATTGACAAAATGAAAGGCATTTCTGGGGTTTTTGGACGCTCTGATCGCGATGGCGACATCCCTTCAAGCCCAAAGTGCTCCAAAATTTTGGATACCCCTAGATCCACAGAAAATCAATCTGACTTGAAACCCTTGCATAGAAAAAGATGCTGTGAGAGAATATCTTTAGATCACGAACAAGCAGTGACAGGTCTGGAGCTTTGATACCATGTAGAAGTTGAAAAACCAACTTCACAGTCCCCAAGAATCACCTGCAAGCAATCACCTATCACATGCGAAGATATTCAGAAAAAATATGAAGAGAAGTTCTGTAAACTCTTAGAGCAAACTTGTGCAAGCAAAAATCATATTTATTGATTATTGAGATTAATGTTTTTACAAATAATATAAAAGCCTTCAAAAAGGCGATGATGCAATAAAGCAGGAAAAAACAACCCTAATCTTATCTTGAGCAAAAGATAGCTCAATAAGATAAGAATTAAATGATAATTATCCTAGGAAATAAATAATTACCTAAGTAAACTTATCCTAAAGTGTAATTAAATAATTAATTACACCAACATAACAAGTTTGCATTGTAGCATCATATTGACTTAGAATTATGTTTTAGTTTACAATTGCATATTTAGTTTATCATATCAATGGTTAATATTTAAGGATATGCAAAATCATTGTAGCTTATCATTGTAGCTTAACTTAGAATTATGTTTTAGTTTGCAATTGCATTTTTAGTTTACCATATCAATGGTTAATATTTAAGCATATGCAGAATCATTGTAGCTTTTTGTGCAACATTTGTATCACATAATTTAGTATCATTATCCATTTGTCAATATCACCATTTTCATTTGCATCATGCAATATCATGTAAGAATTTAGATTTCTTGCATTTTAAATAGCATCTTGTTTCTCAAGTTGTCATTCTAACAATCATAGTGCACATACAAAATCTGAGAGCCAAAATGATTTAATGAATCCTTGAGAATAGAGAACAATGGAACATTTTTAGAGATTTTTTTTTATGCAAATAGATTATTTTTTGATTCAAATATTTAATGTAATATGTCTAATTGAGCTTGTGTGTTTATTACTAATTCCCACATTTCACACATACATAAATTGGCACTCATCGTGGGGCTAGACCCCATTTTAACAATTTCTGGAAAAGTTATTTCGCAGGTTCTAGATGTGAGCTTTTGTTGGCACGATCATGAGATCTTATAGTGTATGTGACAAATCCTTTAGTGCATTCAATTTGTATTACGACGCATACAATATTTCTTCTGGCACATAGAGAGATTGTTTTGGCGCATACAGGGAGTCTTTTTGTGCATCTGTGTAACACTTTATCACATTCAATCTTTGTTATAGCACATTGAGTTGTTCTTTTAGTGCACTCACGAGTTCTTATAATGCATTGGATAGTTATTATAGTGCATGGGAGTAATCATTCAGTACATAGGATGACTGTTATAGCGTGTCTATTTAAATTGGTGAAATCTTAAAAACCTCAAGAACTAATTGATGTTTTCTGCTTGCAGGTGGATGATATGTCGGTCAAAGATAAATTTGTGCAACTACTAATGATTTATGCAGGGGATGGAGTTATTTAATGCTTTATTTTTTATTAAGATAGGCATCTAGCTTAATTAGAAGGTTAAAGAACCCCTTTTCTTTCGTGTTTGAAGGGATAGGCCTATGCTCTCCCCTTAACTGGGTGACCAAAATGCCAGACTCACTATATATGCTTTATTAACACCTTTAGAAGGCTTGTTGTTGTGGGAAAAAGTACTCACCCTACATGAATGACCTAAGTGGGAACAACTAAAGCCAAGTTTTCCAACCCACTATAATCAAAAGTGAATTTGGGGAAAGTATACAATTTGATGGTAGTGTGCAAGATAACCATCCCCAAAGCCTTTGTTCTAAAGGATGGGAGGTCTCCTAAGTGAGTTCATCTATTGCCACAATGAACAAAAACCCTTATTATGAACCATAGTAGAAGCCAACCAAGTCAGTTTTTGAACACTTTCTATATCACAGTGTAAGGGGAGGGAAGAATCTACCCCCAAGATACCCACCATATAATTATCAGAGACCCTGGCCAAAAGTGGAGGATTCGACTTTTGTTAAGACTCGAGAAATGAAAAAACATAGGCGCCCCCTAGGGGGTGACAAGGCTATGTGAGCTGACATAGTTCTAAAATGTGGGTTGTGGTATTTTAAGTGACCCTTGAGAATAGAAAAGTAATTTATTTGTCTTCTCTTGTGTTATACCAATGGAAATTGAAGGAATCAAACAAGATTCTTGAATACAATCTCAATGTTTAGTTACTAGGCTTGACACAATTGTTTGACAACTTGCTACTATGTTTGAAGCCATAATTCAAAAATCATCCATTTAAACACTTGATTCTCATAACTTACAAACTAGAAACCAAGAAAATATCATTTTCCATCTGATCATACCTTGAAAACATTCGGATTTGTGGATTAAAAAAACCAGAAAAACTATCCAAAACATTGAAAATTTCCATAATAGCATATTCATCCTCTATTCCAACACTTTCATTTTCTTTTCTAGCGTGTCTGTGCAATCTTACAATGCATCCATATACTATTATAGTGCATTTGAGCAGTCTTGCATCACATCCAATCATTGTCATAGTGTGTCTGTGAAATCTTGTAGCGAATCCATATATTGTTATAGCACATTTGTGTAATCTTGTAGTGCATCCATTCACTGTAATAGCATGTCTGAGTAGTCTTCTAACACATCCATTCACTGTTATACCATGTATGTGCAATATTTTGACACATTAATTCTCTTTTATAGTGTGTCTATCAAATATTTTAGTGCATCCAGGCTCTATTTTAGCACATCCAACAAATGAAAAACCCAAGAGCTAAATTTATCCCATGTTTCACAGTTTGAACTAGAATTCAGAATCTTTTTCAACCTAGGATCATTCCTCAGATACCAGAGTCTAAACTTATAAAAACTGACCTCTACAAGTGGAATTCTTTAAACTAAATCAAGATATAACATCTCAAAGTGCCTAAATAATCAAAATTATCTTATCCTTGATTGTCAAGCCACATTTCATCATCAAGATTTATCATCCTCTCATCGTGAAACAAATCTTTATAATCAAATTAAACTTAGTCTCATCAATAGAATTTTTCATTCTATTTGACTTAGTTTTCATCCTTCACCTTCTTCCAAACAAAGGTCAAAGTTTAGTCAAAGTGTAACACTTGTATGCCCATTCAAACAAGATTGCAAAAGCAAAAACTCAAGGAAAAAGAACTTGAAACTCCAAACATTGAAACTCAAAACATCAAAACTCACATCACAACTCTAAACATTGAAACTCAAAAAACCCTAGCCAAACTTGAAGAGAATCCTTTCCATGGAACCCAAAATAGTGAAAGTGAAGAAATAACTAAGGAAGACATTCAACATGTTGAACAAGACCCAAATTTCCACAAGTTCTTAGAAAATATTTTTGAAAGAAATGAGGAAAAATACCTCTTAATGTAGGCTAATTAAGGTGTTAAAATTACACCTAATTTTGATGTTAACAAATTGAAAGAAACTCCCAAAAATCTTGAAAATGATTCACAAGATACAAAACAAGTGGTTGCCTTAACATCAAATGAAAAATATCCAACAAAATATTCTTGACATGCAAAGGGGAACCTCAAAATGATACTTGATACAAGACATTTTCCCATATCCGTTTGATCAAAATATCAACATGATTGCTTTTCCAGAACATTGTGAATTCCCAAAGTATGATAAATACAATGCTAAATCGGATCCAATAGACCATGTAAGGGAATTTAGAACCATGAGTCTTGAATTTGCACACAAAGAAACTTACTTGATGAGATTGTTTCCACATAGCCTAGGTGGACAATGTCTTGAATGGTTCTCCAAACTTGCACCACCAATTAACACCTTTGAAGAGTTGGTTAACAAGTTCGTCACTCAATATTCTTATAACATCCAACATGATATAACAATGAAAGACCTTTGCAACTTGAAATAGAAAAATGGTGAATCATTCCTCATATTTTTGAAAAAATGGAGAAGGTTATTTGCAAGATATTCTCATCTCATACCTGAAAAGGAAAAGATAGAAATTTTCATCGACAACCTAAATGATGAAATGAGCTACAAATTGGTGTTACAATGCCCACCTACCTTCGAAAAATTTATTGAAAATGGAATAAATATTGAAGAAGATTTGGTCAAGAGAGGAGTCATAAAAATTTACAATGAAAACAACTCAACGAATTCCTCCAACAATTACAATAGTGGTGATAAACCAAAGTTTTGGCAATGAAATAAGAATATTGGAAATAATGATGGTGCAGTGGAAATGCAAAATGCAAAACCTGTATTCAACTTAATAGTAATTGTCACCAAAACCAATCAGAACAACAATCCACACAACAACCCAAACAACAATGAAAATTTCAATTTAAACAAAAATCAAGGTAATGTTGAATCTAGAACACCATCATATTGAACATCCACAAATCGAAGAAGGTTCACACCTTTGGGAAAATCATTAGAATCAACATTAAAGGAGCTTCTTGTAGCCAAAGTTATTAAATTACCAAAGGCAAGAAATTGGGAACCACGAGTAAAACCTTCATGTTGGAATGATGCACATTATTGTGACTTCCACCTAAACAAGGGGCATAAAAACAATGATTGCATAATTGAAACACTTGATACAAGACTTTGTTGACAACAAATCCATATTTGTAGAAGGGCCCCAAACAAGCAATGATCATGGAGCATTCAAGAACCCTCTGCCAAATTACAAAAAGGGGAATCTTCTTCATCAAATACCAAAGGCAAGAACACTAACTATGTCTATGATTCTACCATTCATTGTGTTGAGGTAGTTGAAGATCAAACCAAGGATATCAAAATAAAGAGCCAAAGAAACACTGTTGCAACTGAAACTCATCACCATGACATCAATATCACCTAACATCAAATAGATGACCTTGTGCCAATAAATCTGACCACCAACCTTGTTGCAAATGAAAATAAAATCAATGTAATCAAAATCAAGGAAAAATAAGAAAATTAACCAATCAACACAATCACAAGAGGACAAGCCAAGGTAACATTGAAAGGAGCTAACCCTTCCACATCCAATACAACTACTATCCCTGCAAAAAATATACATAGTCAATCAATTGCAGAATATCCCCACCCAAATCTCCATATTAGAACTTCTCAAGATTTCACCTACTCATAAAGAAATCCTTGAGCAAGCTCTAGTAGCCACCACCATACCGAACAATCTGGAAGTTTTCCAATTTCAGACTATGGTGGGACACTTGACTGCCCCACATTGTCTTTCATTTTTTGAACATGATGTATCAATCACTCATCCACACAATGCCACCCTCCACATTGAGGTCTTAATCCACAAAAATTGTGTCAAGCATGTTCTAATAGATGGTGGAGCATGCCTAAATATCTATACTCTAAAACTCATTCGTGCACTTGGGTATTCAAAAAATATTATTGATCCTAGAAGGAAAATCACAATAAAAGCATATTATGACAAAGAGAGATCCTCCCAAGGATTAATTTTCTTGCCAATTCAAGTGGGACCAATTGTCAAAGATATAGTTTACCAATTGTTAGATAAGGAGTTAACATACAACATACTCTTGGGATGACTTTGGATTCATGACATGCAAGCAGCGCCATCTACATATCACCAGTGCTTGAAATCTCCTTTCAACGAGCAAGAAATCACCATATCAGTTGATGCCAACAACCCCCAATATTGCAATACACTCAAGAAAACCCAATACACTTTTGTACCACATAACATGGAATCTCCAACTCCTAACTCATCCAACAATGAAACGCAATTAAATTCCTTGTCAAAGTGGGTCATGAAAAAGGACCAACCAAAGGATAAGGGCATCAATGATTCTACTTCAAATCAAGAAAGTCAACTCAACTCCTTATCCAAGCAGTTTGAGAAAAAGATCCAATTAAAAGAAAAATGCTTGGGGGAATACTCATTTGAGCAATCATTATGTCTTTCATAGTTGTCATTTTCTCCCAAATCATATGGACAACCATCCACATCAAGACACCAATCTACACAACTAATCACATTCTTTGATGGTAGGTTTGTAAAAGTAGGTACTGCAATTGATGAATCTGAGGATAAGGACATTTTAAACTAGCTTTATAAGGATGAGGAACAATCCCAAATAGCAAAAACTACTAGCATACAAAAAAAACAATATGGTAAAGGATTCACCATCTTAGAGAATATGGGCTATAAAGGAAATGGTCTTGTGGGTAAACAACAAGAAGGAATTATAGAACCAATACAACCTACCCTAACTAATCCAAAGGACAAAGCAGGACTAGGGTACAAAGAATAGTCAAAAGAAGACATAAGGCAATAGGTTGTCAAAAGAATCCTTCAATTATGAGATAGTTCTGAAACTAATTCAAATAAATATGAGTTGGATTCACAATCCAAAGAGTCTTATCATGACAAGGACATTGATGTGGTACACAAGTATACACCCATATGTGAGGAGGGTCAAAGTTAAGGTTACAGACTACTTGAAATAGGATCACAACATATTGATGACTCTAGCAAAGACGATCAGACTTGGAGTGAAACAGATAATTCAGAGGAAAGTTACCTTATAGACATTGAACTCAATATTGGACAATCTGAAGACATCTCCATCAGGACCCTCACTACCTCTGACCTTAGCCAATCTAATGATTCCTTACCCCTGGTACACCCTGAACTCATAGATTGGGACCAAACTAAGCCGTTTGATATCCCTATCTTTTCAAATGATGACGCCATTGTCAACTTCCTCTATTTTGAAAAACCTAAAATAGATTCCACCATTGAATGCCATAACGAAGATTCCAATTAGGAGAGTGTCAAATCTTTCATCTACAAAATAAATAATACAGGGAATAGATCTAATGGTGAAAACTATTCAATGGTAGTATCAGATCTAGAGAAAAGTAAAAATAAAGAGCACATCCAATGGTGAAAACCTCTCGGAGGTGCCAAAGGATGGAAGATTTGAAACTCTTCCTAGACACTTTTAGGAAAGATCTAAAATATTGATTGAGCCCACATAGTCCATCAATATTTGCAATGCAAAAATAGTGAAGACTATCCATCTAGCAAAATCCTTGACAGATCAAGAGAGACCGAACTTCATCAAATTCTTCATAGAGAAAGAAATCAACTTTGCTTGGTGATATGCCGACATGCCAGAGATTGATCCATATCTTATCATACACCACTTATCCCTACCACTAGGAGTAAAACCAGTCAAGTAGAAGTTCAAGAAAATGCATCTGCATATCGTGGTCAAAGCAGAACTAAAGAAGTTATTAGATGCAGGATTCATTAGACCAATTGACTATGCTGAGTGGATCTCCAACATTGTACCTATTTCAAAACCTAAAAAAAGAATTTTCATCTACATAGATTTCTAGGATCTTAATAAGGCTTGCCCTAAAGATTATTTTCCTCTACCTAACATAGATATCATCATGGACCTAACAATAGTACATGGCATGTTGTCACTCATGGATGGTTTTTCTAGTTATAATCAAATCAAGATAGCTCTAGAGGATCAAGATAAGACAACATTCACATTTTTGTGGGGAATGTTATGCTGGAACATCATGCCATTCAGATTGAATAATGCAGGAGCCACTTATCAGCATGCCGTGATGACAATATTTCATGATATAATGCATACCTTCATGGAAGATTACGTGGATGATTTGTTAGTCAAATCATACACCAGAGAAGGACACTTAGAGATCATAGAAAAAATATTTACTAGAGTGGAAAAGTTCAATGTATGACTGAATCCAAAAAAAAATTGTGTTTGGGGTGACATCAGCCAAACTCTTGGGATATATAGTTTTAGAAAAAGGAATTGAGGTAGATCCTACAAAATTCAAAGCCATCATGGAGATTCTGCCACCCAAGAACATCAGTCAGCTACGATCTCTACAAGGGAGATTCCAATCAATCCAAATATTTATCTCATAACTGGCAGACAAGACCCATCCTTTCACTCACTTGCTACATAAGAATGTTTCTTTCCAATGGGCCAAGAAATGTGAAGGGTCCTTCAACCAATTAAAACAATATCTAATGATTCCACTTGTCTTAATACCACTAGCAGAAGGAAAACCACTTTTATTATACATAGCAACAACTAAGATATCACTGGGAGCCTTGTTAGCGCAAGAGGGTTCAATTGGAAAAGAAAGGGAAATCTATTATATCAAAAGAATGTTAAATGGCTATGAAATCAATTACACATCCATTGAAAAGGCTTGTTTGGTAGTAGTGTTTTCTACCCAACAATTTTGTCACTACATGCTAACTCATACCATCAAGTTAATAGCCAAGATAGATCCACTGAAATACCTTCTTAGTGAAGCTAATCTAATTAGAAGACTAGCCAAGTGGGTCATGATGCTGAGTGAATTTGACATTTAATATGTGGATAGGAAATAAATCAAAGGATGAGCAATTATAGACCAGTTGGTTGAAGCACCCCTACCAAATGATCACCCTCTACACATTGAGTTTCCACATGTTGATGTTCTCACCTTGACTACACAACAATGGACCTTATATTTTGATGGATCGCACACACAACATGGATCTGGAGCCAGAATTCTATGTGTCACTCCACAACGATATACCATTCCAAAATCATACAGATTGATGTTCCTTTGCACCAATAACATGGCGGAGTACAAAGCATTAATCATTGGCATCAAGATGGCAGTAGAATGGAAAATTCTAGAATTGCAAGTCTATGGACATTCTCAGTTGGTCATTAACTAGGTCGATGATGATTAACAGACAATGGATGGCAAAATGATGCCCTATAAAAGAATGATTGATGACATTAAGAAATTCTTTGTGGACATCAAATTTGAATAGATTTCAAGAGTGGATAATAAAGTTTCTGATGCCATGGCCACCATTGCTTTCTTATTACAAATTCTAGAAAAAAGAAGTTGTTATGAGTTCATGGTGGAACAATTGTTTACCCCTACTTATGACAATACCGAATCCTAAGTCATATGTCACCTGGTTGATTCAAATACCTCAATCTATGGGAACATCTACACCTACCTTAAAGACAACACCCTTCCACCTGATTTGTTCTGAAACCAAAAATGAAACTTCATTTGTCAAGCTACTTGACATACCCTTATTGTGGATGTACTTTACCAATGAGGTCTTCACGAAACTCTCCTCTGATGTCTGGAATGTGACGATTCTGAAACATCTTTATAGGAAGTTCATGAAGGTATTTTTGGAACTCATTCAAGTGGTTTAACCTTAGCTAAGAAACTCCTCCATTTGGGGTATTACTGGCTGAATATGGAGAAGGAGTATTTTCAATTTGTCAAGAAATGCCAAAAGTGTCAGATTCATGTCAACCTCATCCATGCACCAACACAAGAGCTTCAACCATTTGTATCAACCTGGCCCTTTTGTCAGTGGGGACTAGATCTTGTAGGTAAAATTCATCCACCTTTGTCAAATGGACACAAGTTTATCATCACAACTACAAAATACTTTACAAAGTGGATTGAAGTTGTTCCCCTAACCACCATCATAGGAAAAAAAATTGCATCCTTCATCTACAACTACATCATCTATTGGTATGGCATCCCTCAATCCATCATCATGGATAATGACATACCTTTCAAGAATCAAGACGTCTAAGAACTTTGTGAGAGGTTTCATATACAACATCGGTTCTCTACACCTTCTATCCTCAAGGAAATGGCCAAGCAAAGGACTAAAAATCCTAAAGAAAACTGTCAACGATGTTGGACATGACTAGCACATGCAACTGAACCCTGCTTTGTGGGCTTATAGAACCAACCTTTTCACCCTGACAGGAGCCACACCCTATGCTCTAGTCTATGGATCAAAATCCATTTTACCTATTGAGGTTGAGCTACCATCACTCTGTGTGTCACTTAAGGGGATAATTTCATATGAGGATTATAATGTTTCTAGGCTACAGGAATTAGAACTATTGGATGAGCATCAGTAGTAGGCCATGGATCACCTAAAAGCATATCAGCAGAGAATATCCATAAATTATAATTACAGATTAAAACCTAGAACATTTCAAGTGGGTGATTTAGTCTTGAAAGAGAACCCCTATAATCAATAGGATCGAGAAATGAAGGGGAAATTTGAACCAAACTGGCTAGGTCCCTTTGTTGTTGTATCAGTCTTCAAATCATGATCATACCAATTGTCAACATCTGAAGGGGATTTGTTTGATAAACTCCTCAATAGCCTACATATCAAGAAATTCTACACCTGAATCATCTAGTGCATCAGTAAAAGTCCTAAAAAAATACAAAAACATTGGAAAAGTCCTAAAAAAATGGTTTCCTTGATGAAAACCTGGCAAACAGGCATCTTGGTAAGAACAAAAAAATACAAAATACAAAAAAGTGAAAAATTAGAAAAATAAAAAAAATCATAAAATTTGAAAAAGTGCAATAAAAATAAGTAGTGAAAACCTAGCAATAGGCTGTATTTGTGATAGGTTATCTTTTCCATCTATTTGAGCACACTGTCCATTCACTTGCACCATCATTCTACCTATCATCAAAAAGCTTCATGTACATATCTTGGCATCGCTGTTATGTCTCACCCAAGACTAGGCGAAAAATCCTGAACTCACTAGGGGCAATAAACTTTGAGCTTGAACCAATAGACAAACAATAGTTAGAAAACACAAAAAACACAATGATCCTAGGACAATCCAACATTGGACATCAAACACCATTATTAACACATGAACCATCCAAATCAAACAACCAAATCATTCAAACCAAAAGAAAACTTTAAATGGATGATGTTCCTTCTGAATCATGGCTTTATCATGTCAAGCATGAATGTTCAATTGTTGTACTTTGATTTTTGTTATCATGTCTCTGGAGCACCTTGATGATGTATTGAACTAGAGGAGCCAGGAAGGAGTATTATTTTTCTTTGTTTTTTTCTATGAGTTGACCATTATTACTGTGCAAATTGTTGCAATATGTGCTCTACAAAGTATGACTAATGACATTCTTAATTTGCATAGGGAAAGGATTAACTCTTTTTTGTTTATGCAAGCAATACTTAGGTCATATCGTTATAATTATACCTAGATGCTTGTGTTAACTTGCAATACCAAAAATCATGGAAGTGGTACTTAGGTCATCATGGTCTAATTATACCATCAATGTTTGTACTCACTTTCAACATTTTAAAGGCTCAATGATGATAAAAAGCATGACAAATCAGTTGTTACGAATGACAACATCTGAATATTAGATCTATATGGTTAAAGTAGATTGCATTCATGTTAGTTTGCATCTATACCTATGGGATTTCCAAAGCTATAACAATTTCACAATGATGTTATCTCTCTTATTAATGGATTGAGTACATTTGACATTAACTAAAAACACATCTATTGCATCATCATTTGCATACATTAGAAAACACATTAGTTGCATCATCATTCGCATTCATCCATCCATGCATTACATCATAATATCCACATCAGAAAACAGAAAAAAGAAGTTCATTGTATCCCACTTGCATGATCAAAATCATTTCATTCATTATTAATGGATTAAGAAAATCGTCCATTAAGAAGATTGAAAGAAATATCCAACAGAGTAAAATTTCAAAGAAGAAAAAATTGTTGAAGAACATGACATGGAATAAGAAGATTGAAAGACATATCCAATAGAGTAAAATTTCCAAGAAGAAAAACTTGTTGAAGAACATGACATGGCATAAGAAGATTGTTGAGAAACATGACTAGTCAACAATGGATATAATGCCATTGTTATGAACATCTAAAACTAGTAGTGAAGATGAATTTTTTATTACTCAAATCCAAGATTGACAAAGGACTAACTAGATCAGCATAAACACCACACATCACTTACATAATCAAATCCATCTCGCATAGCATAAAAAATCATCCATAAAGCATATAGAATTATCAATTTTCATATCATCATTGCATACATCATCTCATCATTGCATAATCATCATAATCATCATGATCATCACCATATACACATCATAATAATCCTAATCCTCATAATCCTCATAATCATCATGATTATTATCATATAAACATCATAATCATCATGATCATTATCATATAAACATCATAAACACATAGAACTATGCACCATAATGCGATCATTTTATCCATCACTCATCCATTCATTGTATCATCTATTTGCATTAGAAAAGCTACAAAAACATACAATGCATCACATTTCATAAAGCATCAAAGAATCATAACACATTAGTTGCATCATCATTTACATCCATAGCATATCATAACATTGTCATATAGAACATCACATAGCATATATAATAGAAATTAAATGCATCCATCATAATCATCATGATCATGATCATATAAAAATAATAGACACATAGATCAATCATCATCATCACCGCATATCATATAACCTCAAAATCATAATGTCAAAGTGTACAAGGATATCCAAACATATAAAGAGATACATCAATATCAAAAATGGCAGTGAATCATCAATGTCTCAAATACATTAGTGTATACATCAGGAATAATCAAAGAATCATAATCAAAGCTATGTCATGCTCCCCTAGATGGTGTCAACATCACTAGACCTGTGCCCCCACCACCAGACAGACCTATACTAGGATCTCTTGAATCTCTTGGAAGTGGTTGTGTGACACCTCTACTAGTGGCTCGAGACTGTGTCCTACTAGACCGGGATTGTGCATAACTCTCCCACTGCTCTGGAGGAACTGCATCATGATAGCTCACTCTATAGAACTCAGCCTCCTGGGTAGTATGACGTATCTCTCTGAAATAGTCTATTGCACCAATAAACTCTATAGCCTATCATAATCTCTCGGTGATTCCCTCAGCCTGCAATGCCCATAGTCTCAAGTTGTCCCTTTCAATAGTGAGTAGCAATCTTCCCCTACATCTAACCCTATGCCTAAACCTGGGCTTGTACCTATGCACACTATTGTCTCACAACATCCCTCTCTGCCATCAGTCTAGTACTTTATCCCTGAGCCTACGTAAGCAAAGCCTGTACCTACTCAAGCTGCCCCTGCAATGTCTGAACCTGTACCTATAATGCAACAATCTAAGTTTGTTGTTTTTGGGAGGGAAATCTAATCTCTACATGTTGTTGGGTTGTAGCTACTAATAATCTCCTCTTGTGAGGCAATCTGAACACTTGATCATCTAGACCTCGGCCTCCTCTACCCTCATCTCCTCCTCCACCCTCATCTCCATCTCCACCCTCATCTCCTCCACCATCACCTCCATCATCATCATCTCTGCCTCCTCCATCTCCACCTCCATCCCTATCATCACTACTCTCTACTCCCTCTTCCTTCTCTCCCCCATCTCTCCTCTACCTATGCCCATGTACTATTGCCCTCTCCTCCTCATATAACAATGGCACTAGCTCATCTGGGTTGGAGATCCATGGGAATGTATGTAAGAAAAGATACTATGCATACTCATTTGATATCAGAGCCTCAACAACCTCTGGGTGAATCTCCCAAAAGATTACCTATAAACCCTAGAATGCCTCCACCGCTGCATCATATGATAAAATAGGTCCCCACTCTGCCACATCCATCTGTCATCATCCATAATTATCCACTCCATGGGCATGCCCTGGACTCTTCCATACTACCTCAGTACCCTCAATAGCAAGCATCTCTCAATAATGAATTGAGTCTACCCAATCAAATGCATAGATTGGCACAAATAGGGAATCTTAGTATCATCCTCTGGCTACTGCTCATAATTAGCATAAGGTTGCCATGTCACTAACTCTAAATCATCAAGGACTCTCCTCCAATACTCTAGTTTACCTAGCCTAGGCTGAACAATTGAACCTGCATAAACATGTACATATAGCCTCATGGCAGGTCACTGTTTGTCTCCAACTGGATAGGTGACTGCTATATGCTCCCAAGCCCAAACCTAAAGCAATGTAACTCCTACTGACAAACTAGCCCCATGAAGGTAGAAAACATAGTGTAAATCATGATACAAATGTGTGAGCATGCAACATCCTCATGCATATCTTGTACCCTGAGTAATCATGCTCTCTAGAATCCTACCCCATCCAGCTGAAAGTCCCTTTGACTTGCGATTAGGACAAATGAACCCTCCAATGAAACCAACAAGAACAGAAGACAATGTGGAATAAACATCCACCATCTCCCTCCAAGGAATCTCATAACCACATATAGTATCATTCTCAAATACTTAGTGCAAGGCCTTGGTCCCACCCTACTCCTGAGAATCATATAAGACTAGCTCTCTAATAACAGGTATCTGCAGGATCCGATAGACATCCTCTAGAGTCATTGTGATCTTGCCAGTGGGAAAATGAAATGTGTTATGCTCACTATGCCACCTCTCTACTAAATTCATCAATAAACACCTATTGATCCTAATATGGGGTATGTCTATCAAAGAAGACAAGTTGTATCGTGCAATAACGCCTACCTCAGATGGTGTCAGATGGAGTATCAACTCTCACGTCCTCGGGAAACACTCTTGAAACTGAAGGATTGTCAAAGGATCCTACAATCATACCAAAATCAACATCAAATTAGGAAATCAATCAATAAATATAAAATAAGCAAATCAATCAATCAAAAATCAATTATCCTATCAATCTAATCAAATCTAGTGAGACTTTGATCAAATCTCGTGCACATCAAACTATCATTCAACCTTGCCTATCATGAGGTTTATCAATCAATCTATCATTCAAACTTGCCTATCATGAGGTTTATCAATAAATCAAAGCACCTTACCTATCATGAGGTCAATCAATCAATAAACCTATCATGAGGTCAATTATCAGTATCACTCATTGATCCTCGCCTATCATGAGGTCAATTATCAGTATCACTCATTGACCCTCACCTATCATGAGGTCAATCTATCAACATCATCAATAATCATCAAATCAAAGGATGACACAATCAAAAATAATCAAAACACAAGGAGTTCAATAAAAAATTCATCAATTTGGTCAAAATATCATGTATGCGCTAAAACAGTCCTTCAATGCATTGAACAACTATATGCACTAGAAAAATTCATTAGTGCACCATAATAGAGTTTCTATGCCCCAAATCACCCTATGTGCTACATCATCGCATCAATGCGCTAAGTCAATTCACCTATGTGCTAAATGTACCTATGCACCACATCATTCATTCAATGCGCTAATCCAATTCACCTATGTGCTAATTTTCTTCTCCTATGCACTAAATGTTGGACTCAAGGAACACTAAGAGGGGGGCTGAATCAATGTTCAACAATATTTAAATTACAGTCTAGATCTTAAACCATTTATATTATTTAAACAAAAGTAAAGATGCAAGCACATGAAGGAAACAGTCAAAACACCATAACACCAAGATTTTTACATGGAAACCCTATTAGGGGAAAAAACACGGTGGAGGTTAATCCATAATTTATACTCTATTAAAAGTATGAAGAAATAGGGGAATGCACATGCATTCAGGAAAAATTCCTAGAGCTCACTACTCAAAGTCAGGAAGGCTCACTACCTTACAACATACTTGGATTACAAAAAAGAGTTGAACTAAGAAAGTAGCATCTACAAATACCTGGTTTTAGTTCTAGTGAGGCTCATAGATTAGATTCTAGACCTGCTATCTGATTCTGCACTTTGTTCTACTCTTCCTTAATTCGCTTCACAATAATCCTCTTCTGCACAAGTGAAACTGTGCCAAATCGCTTAACAAACCTTTTGAAATTCACAATATACTTCACACACTTACCTTCACTCATTTAAAATGAATTAACTGATCTCTTATATATATATCCACTATCAAAGATTTAGTCGCTTCATGTTGGCTTCAACAAAATAAAAATACTTTCCAATAGTTAGCTCAATCCACATTTAATATTTGATGAATACCCATCAAAGTTGGCCATGGCATAGCTAGGACCCAAAACAAAATATTCAAGCACAGGATACCTTAATTAATTATACCTCAAATATCCGTGACATGCCATATTCACTAAGTCGGCCACCGTGAGTTAATAAACAAAAAATCATCTTATCAGATCTCCTAACTTATACACTAATTAATGCGACATCGTAAAACTTAACAATAAGATAATATAGATACTTAAAAACCTTCCCCAATATCCACAACTCAAAATGATAATTTGGTGAAGCATATAGATTGACATACTAACCAGATACCATGTTCTTCATTCTCTCTTCTGGTAATACTTTGTTCTTTACTCTACCTGCCGATATGGACAAATCCTGATTTGTAGACCAAAATAATGACTTAGGTTGCCATCAATGACAACACTAGAAGACATATGCCAACACTAAATCCCTAACTATATGTGCTAGACTTACGAATGTGCTATAACAATCTATGAATGCGCTACTACAGTGCTCGTATGTGCTAAAATAGTAAAACCCAAATTTAAACATGAAAAATGGTGTGGAAAATGAAGTGCACAAATTACGAGGGATTATTTTGGGGTACATACCAGAGGTCCTATTAGAGCCTAAAATTTCATGCAAATTTTAGGTTCTCATATTGTGAAACTTGATTTTAATGGTTAGAAGACTCAATTAAAAAATCTATTCATAGGGCCCACTTTGGAAAATCACAAAATGAAATTAGTTCATTTTCATGCAAAACCATTTTGCAAGTGTGTTTATCTACCACATATGAGTATGTAGGCCAATTTTCAGCTTCATTCAATCTATTTTGAGAATGTTGCAAAGCGACAAGTTGAAGGGTTTTTAGAAAATCTATTGTCAGCACAGTGAAATTTGTTAAAATGGTCAAATTTGAGGGTGAATATTAAGCAAATGGATAATGATAACACAAACAGATTGGAGCCTTTGATTCTCTACACCAAATTTTACCTCTATGCCAATTTTCAAGGCATTCAGACGTCATTTAGTATTTTTGCAAAATCAATTCCAAACTAATTTTGCACAGTTTTATGACTGCATTGCCAGAATAGTTGCGAAGTGATCAAGTTTGATTTTTTTCATTCTTCGGAGGAAGAGGATTTATGAAAAACCCAATTGCCTACATGTTCATATGACCTAAAGGAGCCAATTCTCCAAGTTACATCTTCTCAAAATTACATTTGATATTTTTTCAAAAGGGCAAAGTGGCAAGTTTTAATTCAGTTTAAACAGTTGTAAAAAATGGCTGAGTGAGCAACTTCGATTGTGAACAAATTTCAATCCTAATAACTTCATGCCAAATAATTTCACAAACATACTCTCCTATCATAGCACAACACACTGGTGCAATTTCATTACTCTTGGAGATTGTTTGATTAGTCTTCCACAATGATTTTGAGGGCTACTTGGTTCATTTTAATCAAGTGTAAAATGTCAGAAAAGTGAAATTATGATAATTGCTCACTGCCGTCCTAGATGCATACAAAAGAAGTATTTGACAAGAAATTGAATGAAATTATATTGATTGAGAATACAGATACATGACCCACAATGAGTTTGTTGAACAACCTCGCTTTTAAAGTATTCACTTCATGAGATCAGATAAGAGGGGACAAAGTGATTGGAATATGTGTGGAGAAGGTTGAATATGCAGTGTTTGTAAAACAATGAAGGGAAAATAGTATCTGTGGATTTTTTTATGATAAAGTAAACACAATCGAGATAAAATACAAAAGAATGAGGATATGGAGATGCTTATGTCTTGACAAGTGATGAAAGTATTCTTCTTACTACTGGAGCATACACGATGAGTAAGAAGCAAGGAAATATGAAAAATCTAGATAATATTATGAGAAACCATGGGGTTCTCATATTAGAAAAACAATTCTTGTGTCATGTTGAAAGGAGGAGAATACTATTTTCAATACAACTTAATTTGATGGTATTATTCAAAAATTGCTAGATCAATGACTCTTTGGCATCAAATTGAGGGACATATCGCATAAATCTCTAAATAAGAGAGAAATAGAATGACTCAATGACGTTGTGGAAGTATTGAGGGGAGCGAACTTGAGGCAGAGATAATGATATAATGACATTTTGAGGAGGGCCACAATTACGCCTGTTTTGCTCCAAATCAACTTACAAATAAAAATGAATAGTATGATGTTGGTTTGTTGCTAGATGAAGATACTACTAGAACTTAAGAAGATAGCATGCTCTATATCTACTAAATATGCCAGTGAATTGGAAGATAAAATGTTTCGAGATTGATTTCCATGGTGGCCCAAGAAATTTCAAAACATGACTGATGGAACTTTCAAATGAGGTTTTCAATTTCCATTAAGCAAAGAAAGCATAAAATATGGAAAGTAGTGGAGAAATCTATGAATAGTTTGAGCACCTTAAAAGGACACCCAATATAACAATTGATGGGCTTGATAAATGCAATTGAAACCATCTCCCCGAACACACATCTAGGGTAAAATAAAATTGCTTGCGATTTGCCATACGAGATATTTCATATAAATAAAAAGGGCTAAGCTGTGATTCTACACAAAATAGGGTTGGATCCTATGATAGATTATGTGATTGCAGTGAAGGGGAAATATTGTTCTTCTCCCAAATGTTGTGCACCATGTATATAAGAGTGGAGGATTGTATAAAGGCATCACATATGGGGATTAACTTTGATATAGCAGAAGGGTTTCCAGGAAAATTGATGAAGGTCAAACAAATATTGATGGTGATAACAAATATGGTGATAGTGATGAATTAAGATCTCCAATACTGCAACAAACCCTAAATAAGTGCCATCGGTAAGACATCTATTGTTGGAGTGAATTCCTCAGCTCTCTCTGATTGTGAGGGTCTCATCGATATGGTTTTAGGGGAAATTCCCATCGGTGGCCAACGAGTCTTACTTCATCGGTGAGAGATGTGTGAGATCGATGGGGGATAAAGAAAGTCTCTTCAATGTAATTGTCACCCTGATACGTGATTTCATATGATCAAAAGTGGAAGCGAAAGAATAAAAAAATGTGATTATAATAGAGAAAAATATGATTTTAAAAATATAGCTTCACATTTTCACTGAGGATATAAGATGGGTAATTATTTACCCAAATAAATGATTTATTAAATCTGGTGAAATCTTTCAACTAAGAGATATAAATGGAGAATATTTTCACCCAAGGAATCATGAAGTGAGTAATTATTTTAATGAGAGAAGCAAAGTTTCCAACAATTGATAATAAATCAAAATTGATTTTCATGAAGAAGCAAGTGCAAAGGGAGTTAAAAGGGTAATTATTTTACTTGGAGAGCATGTTGAAGATACATACAAGTAAAAAGCGAATTGAATTTTTCCAGCGAAGGAAAATTATTATTGAATTAAATTTCACGGAGATGATGAAGATTAAATATTTAATTTGCCAAAAGGAAATTAATTAAATATTTTATTTTTCCAATAACAATCAAACGAAGAGTTGAACCCAAATGAAGAGTTGCACCAGACGGGTGCTGAGAAGGGTTGTAACCCTAAAAAGGCAATGCATATATGCAAAGTGAAATTGTATCAGAAGGGGATTAGATTTTTTAGGAGAAGCAGTAGGTTAGGTAGTTGGATAGGGTGAACTGTTGCTGAAATAAATATCATGTTGTACATTGTAAAATATTTTAAAATTATATAATGGAGAAGAATACATTTATCTGGTGATCCAATTATGGTGTCAATTGTTTGTCGAATTTATTGAAAAAATTATCTAGTTGTCTCCAAGGTTGTCATTTCTTGATTATTTAAATTGAAATATCAAGGATATTCTTCAATTTATCAAAACACACTTGTTGTTCTTGTGTGGTTCAATTAACTGGTTCTTGCAAGATAGGATTAAATCCTTTTGATTAATCACAATAATTTAGAAAAGGACATTTGGATCATTAAGAAGAACCTAATAATTACACTCTTGCATGTTTACACAAGCTATAAATAGTCACAAGTGCTAAGCAATTTGAATTATAGCCATTAAGCAAGTCACCCATTATACAAATCTTGACTCCATTAGCCCAACAGAAGTAGGCACTAGTCACACTATTCACATCTTAGAATTTCATAAAACCTTATTAAACAATCCACATTTCAAATTCAATACTAGGAGTAGTAGTCAACAAGCTTTCATCTATTACACTTTGTGCCATTGTAATAGATCCATCAAATCAATCAAGTCATACAACTTTAAGTCTACTTCATTCATATAGGTACACCCGCCTAGGTCTAGCAGCACCTGAAGAGAAGAAGGTCTAAACCATTTGGCCTTGTCTGTTACCCTGAAAAGTATCAAGAGATTGGCAACCTCTTGAGGTATTCTTACCTATGTTTTTGAGAGCTAACAGGTCTATATGTTGTTGGATGGTTGTGACATCTGATGTGCTCAAATCGATGTGTGTGGTAAGGGATCACCATTTCACTCCAAATTGCTAGATTGCTCAATCACTCTCAAATCTCCAAATTGCAAATGCACAAATGAAGTTGTAAATCACCTTTTTAACCTTTTAAAGGTTAATTAAGTTGGATTTTTATGGGGTTGTTTTATTTTATTTTCAAAAGGGGTTTAACTCATTATTTTATCACCTGGTGGGTTTAACATCATTTTTTGGGAGATAAATCACCTATGGATCATAAAATTGTGAGATCATCATCAAATCATCAAAAATTTCAAAAATCCTAAAAATTGAAAAATTCATCGATTTATCTCTCGAGGGGGCATATATCCATCATCACCTAAAAATCAATGTCTGGGGCATCGATTTTTTTTTCTCGACATCAACATCAAATTTTTCTTTGAAGCAACATGTAAACGCATTACTTCAAAGAGGAGAAAAATGTATACACCTAAAATCAGTAAAGACAATTAATTAATTAAATACTAGTTATTTAATTAATGACCCCTTTTATTTGATTTATTTATAAATAAATTCTCAATTTATTTATATAGTTCACTCTTTTCTAAATTCTTCATCTTAAACCACGTTCTTCTAAATTTAATTAAATAAACAAATGTCAATAGTTTTTTAATTAAATATCTTCTCACTAAGTTTGAATAATTTCAAATTCAAATTTAGTCACATGTCTACAACACTTTTTGGTCACATCATCAAATGTCACATGTATTTAAATATGACTAATATTTAAATTACATTATTTTCAACCAATTCCATAACAAACTTTTAACACATAACTTATTTCTCACACACTTTATTCTTCTCGTCCATTTGGCATGTGAGGACTTGGTGCTACTATAGATGAAATAAGAATTGTAAAGAATATTCTTAGAACTCTCCCTAATGCTTATAGTGATAAGGTGTGTGCTATTGAACAAAGTATAGATTATAAGACTTGCACTAAATATTTTTTGTTGGGATTTTTGACATATTATAAGATGAGGAAGTCGAGTCTGAGGAATGGTTGAAAATCAATAACTAATTTTAAAGCGACAAATGCTAAAGATCCAGATGAAGAAAAATTTGATGAAATTGAAGCTAACTTTGTGAGAAGGATGAGGAAAGTCTCCAGTAAGTATGAAGGTAAGTTTCCTTTTAAATGCTTTAGTTGTGGATAAATAGGTCATGCTACAAAGTGTCTGAAGAGAGCTAAGAGAAATAAACAAGGATATGAGAAAGAAAGGAAAAAAATAAAATTAATAGAGCATATTATGTGAATGAGAATGCTAGTATATGTGACAAAGATTCTAAGTATGAAAATCGTAATGATAATGAATGCTTGTTTTTGGCTATAAAGGATGAACCTACTTCTGTTGATTTTGAAAAATAAGTGAAGGAAAGCCCTCCAGAGAAGGAGAAAAATGAAGGTACTATTTTCTCTACCCTACATGCTAAACACGAAAAGAACTATTTGGTTGTTGACAGTGGTTGTTCACATCACATGATTGGTAATAAATGTAATTTTGTTAAGCTTGAAAAATATGATGAAGGCTTGGTTATGTTTGGAGATGATACTGGTGCTAAAATTTGTGGGATAGGTTTAGTAAGTTTTGATGGAAAGCATAATACTGATGAAGGCTTGCATTGTTCTTTCAAACCTCTCTCAACCTTTAGAAATTGTATCCCCTCTCTCAAAGACCCCAAGGACATCTTTCTTGAGTGTGGTGTCTATAAGATTGTTTGTTTGTGTGGCATGCCTTACATTGCTGAGACTAGCTGCTCTTTTAGCACTAGATTCAAAGAGTATAGTGATGAAATTAGACACAAGCCCACCTCCAAATCAGCCCTATCCGACCATTCCTCTTCCACCAAGCATCACATTTTCCTTGAAAATTCCCAAATCTTATCCAAAGAAGACAATTTCTACAAGAGGAAGCTAAGAGAAGCCATAGAAATCCACCATCATCCTCAAAACCTTAATTGGGATGAGGGATGGGGTCTCAATTTTATTGGCATCCTTTGCTTTCCAACATGAGAATCCATCCACAACCTTCTCTCCATTAGCTTGTACCCTCTCCCTCTAGGCTCTCTCTCTCCTCCCTTCCCTCACCTTGTTGGTTCTCCCCCCTCCCCCTCCTTTCTCTCTAGGTTCCTTCCTTTCTTTTGTTCCTTCATTTCCTTCTTGTCCCCCCTTCCTCCCTTCTCATGTCTTCGAGTTTCCCTCTTCTCTGTGTTCTTATATTCTTTTCTTGTTCAGGGTCCTTAGGTCTCGCTCCTTCTTCCCTCTTTTGGTTTTCTTTTTTTCACTTTGTGGTCATTTCCTTTCCTCTTGTCTTGGTGTTTCCCTTCTTTTTATTTCCTTGTTCTTCTTGTTTAATTGTAGGTTTTAGTTTGTAGGATTATATATATATATATATATATATATTTGTAGTTTCTCTTGTTTTTATATATTCATGTTTTCGTATATATATTTGTAGGCTTAATTTTCATATTTTAATTTGTTTGGTTAGTTTTCTATTTACTTTCTTCTTTTTATCTTGCTTATTTTATTTGCATATTTATTTATGTATATATATATATTAATAGTATTATTTATGCTTTTTTCTCATATATCTTTTTATGTTTAGTTGACATATATATTATTATACATGCTTTTTTATCATTTATATTTGTTTGTTTGGTTTCATATGCTTAATTTCCATATTTGTATATACATTTTATATTTTCCTTTTTTCTTTTTCTTTAATTCTTGTTAGCTTTAATTGTTTCTTTGTATATTCCCTGTATCATTTTCTTTATTCATTTTTCTTTGTTTATTTTTGTTAATTATTTTTTTCTTTATTTTTTGGATATAAGCATTTTATATTTTCTTTATTTCTAAGATATTATATTTTTTTTTTGTGTATATATATATATATATATATATTCTTGTTAGCTTTTAATTTTCCTTCCTCTTATTTTCTTAATTTATTGGTGGTTGTTTTGTTTTCATATATATTTATTTTTGTGTATATTTTTCTTTGTGTTCTTTTTCTTATTTTTCTTCATTTCTTGTTTACTCTAATCTTGTTCCTAACCCCCCTTCTCCTCCTCTCCCCCCCTTTTTGTTATTGACTTGGTCTACAACTAATCCTTTATTCCTTATGCTCTCTCATCTTGATGATGAATCATAGAGTGTGACTTGAAATGTTGATGCAAAAATTATCACACAATCTAATCTAGAAAACTAACTAATAGAACATTATGGATTGTGGAAACTTGATATCATTAAGATGTCTACTATGTAAAGGGATTAAGGCATAAAAAATTTAGTGTTTTTCAAATGTGCAGTAAAGGATATGATCTTGTGCTTAAGGATGAAAGGTGTGATATCTAGAAATGATCTAGAAAATTGATTGCTACAGGAAAGAAATCTGAAGGAAATATCTATCAACTTAAGGGTGTTGTTGGATGATGTTTTATGACTCAGATTAATGTCAGTTGGCTATGGCATAGAATGATGTGTCACATGAATTTTGATAACTTGGAAAGGATTAGTGCAATTCGAGACATGAGATTTACCAAGAATTACAAATCTTGTTAATGCTATCTGCAAGAACTGTTAGTTTGGAAAACAAGCAAGATGTCACTATAGATAAAAGGAATAGTTTACTACTAGTCTACTAGATTTAGTTCATATAGATCTTTGTGGTCCTACAAGAGTGAGAATTCTACAAGGTGAAAGGTACTTTATGCTTTTGATTGATGATTATTCTAGATATACATGGGCTACATTTCTTAGAGAGAAATCAGATACATTAGATAGATTCGAGACATTCAAAGCTATGGTTGAAAATGAAGTAAACCTGAAGATAAAATGCTTGAGGTATGAAAGAGTTGGAGAATTCACCTCCCATGAGTTTAATATGTTTTTTCAAGTACATGGAATAAAGAGACAGTTATCTACTCTAAGAACTCCTCAGTAGAATGGAGTTGTTGAAAGGAAAAACAAAACAGTTCAAGAGGCTACTAGATCAATGATTATTGGGGCTAGTTTGTCAAAATTTTATTAGAAAGAAGCTATTCATATTGTTGTTTATGTATTCAATCGATTTCAAGAAAGATAAAATAGTACAAAGACCCCCTATGAGATAGGGTTTGGAAGAATTCCTACTATTAAGTATTTCAAGATATTCAGAAGCAAATGTTATATCAAAAGAGATGAAGAAAATTTAGGCAAGTTTGATGGAAGAAGTGATTAAGGCATTTTTTTTTGATATTATACTAAAAGAAAAACATAAAAATGTTTCAATAAAAGATTGAGAAATATTGTAGAAAGTGAAAATGCCAAGGCTGATGAGACAGTGAAGAATTCAATTGACATTGATGGATATAAATCTGATGAACCTAATCATGTAAGAATTGAAGAGATTGTGGAAGAATAGGAAAAGGATGAGCAAGAAGAAAAGAATGAACATAATGAAAGAGAAGATGCTCTAATTGATGTCACTGACCCACATAGGTGAGAGAAAATCATTAGAAGAGTTAGATTGTGGAATAAGACTAAGGGAGTATTAACTAAGAAAACAAAGTTATATTGAAGTTCATCACGTGTTTACTTTAGAGATTAGACCAAAGACTATAAATTGAGCATTAAAAGATGGTGTGGATGGAAGCCATGAAGAAGAACTTCACATGCATATTAGAAGAACTCCTTTTGGAGGTGGTCCCAAGACAGATGGATAAAAAACATTATTGGATCAAGTGGGTATTCAAAGAAATAAGTTGAATGAGAATGGAGAAAGTGGTTAGAAACAAAGCAAGGCTTGTGTGTGTAAATCATTACTCCTGAGTAGAGGCATAATTTTGAAACCTTTACTCTAGTAGCAAGAATGGAAGCTATAAGGATTTTCTTAGCATTAGTTGCTCAAATATTTCAAGGTCTATCAGATGGATGTCAAGTCAACATTTTTGAATGGTGAGCTAGAAGAAGAGGTCTACATGGAACAACCAGAAGGATTTTAGTTGTCAGAGAAACCGAATATGGTGTGAAGATTGAAGAAAGCTTTATATGGATTAAAGAAAGCTCCTAAATATTGGTATGTGAGGTTGGATAGGTATTTAATTCAGCAAGGTTTCAACAAAGGTATGGCAGATAGTAATCTATATTTTAAGATTAAAAATGAAAAAATCTTGATTGTAGTTGTACATGTTGATGACATTATCTTTGGAGGAAATGAAAATATGTGCAAGATGTTTGTGGAAGAGATGCAAAAAGAATTTGAAATGTCTATGTTTGGAGAGATGAATTTATTTCTTGGGCTATAAATCAATCAAACAGAGAAGGAAATTTTTATTTCATAGTCTAATTATCTGAAATAGATGTTGAAGAAGTTTGGGATGGATGGTTCCAAACTGATATGTACTCCTATGGTGACTAGTTGAAAATTGGGTAAAGATGATGATTCACCTAAGGCTAATCAGATCAAGTATAGATCTATGGTTGATGGACTATTGTATTTGACTCCTACTAGACTAGATATTATGCACGTTGCTTGTCTTGTGACTAGATTTCAAGAAGATCCTAAGGATGTTAGTGTAATTAATATTTAATTACACTTGCATAACTTTACTTAGGTAATATTTAATTCCTAGGTTAATTAATTCTCATCCTTATCTTGCTGAGCTATCTTTTTGCTCAAGATAAGATTAAGTTTATGCATCTTTGCTTTTATAAAGCAAATTATCTCTTGTAATTAAGAATTCCTACATCGGTGAATTTTAGAGGGTTGCAGTCATGGTGACAGGCATTTCAGAGAGGAGACTTGTTATTCTCTTCATTGAGGGATTGTTGGAGCCGCTAAGAGGTTGGGTCAAGGCATTTGATCCTCCTACTCTTCAGGAGGCTATGAGGAAGGCACACAGTATGGAGCTTGCAACACCCCGTAGAAAGCTCTCTTTAGGCTCAACACCTTATACGAGGCCTAATAGATCATTTGACAAGAATAGGCCATTTGATAGGAAGAGGAATCCACCTGATCCTAAGAAACAAAATTCACCACCATTTGACAGGGAAACATTAAATGATTTACACAAGAAAGGTTGTGTTTTTGGTGCAAGGCACCTTATGATGAGAAGCATGTATGCCCTCTTCATCCCAAAGTGAAAAATAACTAGATGGAGTGGTTTTATGAGGGTGAAGAGCAATCTGATCTGTCAGACTAGCGAGCTGATTCAGAGCATTCAGATGATGAAAGGTCTGAAAGTGCAAAAAAAATTGACAGCCTTGAGGTCGTTGAAGCAAAAAAATGCCCCCTCCTAGCCCTGATTTTCCCTAAAGGAGCACTTTTTTTCTTTTTGACATAACTTGGGAATACGGTATCAAAATCGGGCAAACGAGATATCACTGGAAAGCTGGTTCTGAGAAATTTCTAGTGGTGTAGGTTATTTTTTAGTATTTTTTTGTTTATCTACATTTATTGCTGTTTGAAGTCAGATGTTCATTTTTGGCTTCCGATCTCATAATTTTTTTGCATGATCTTTGATTTTCGTCTTCTTTGCAGTGTTGGAAAGGTATTGAGGAGCTCTATTTTCTGTCCATGTACTTTTTTCTATATCTATCCCAAGTTTATCATTATTCTAGATTTGTCTGGATGGGTGTTTTGGAGATTACTTGGATGTTTTGGCAGTTGGAAAGGTGAAACTTGAATATTTTTACTTCATTTTAGTACCACAACATCTTTTTTTTGTTTATGCACATTTAGCATTCTCTCCTTTTACAATCATTGGGTTATTGTAATAAATGAGTTGAGATAAAGTTCCATCATGGGGGTTTCTTGCATAATAATCTGATTAGAGTGTATTTTTCACTTTGATCTCCATATTCATCTTGATTTTTGGCAACTCGCATGGGTTATCTGGTCTCTTAGTTTCTTTTGGCCACATTCTTGTCTTAGCTTGACACATATTAGATTCACATCAGTTCACACTTCAGTTGAGAGATTATGTTTCTTGATCCACATTGGTTCAGATCCTTCTCAGTTTGAGGGTCGTGTTTTTATGGTTAATGTTCTAGAGTCTTCATGGTACTCCTTCCCATGGAAGATTTTTAGTCTTAGTTTGGCATCGGCATCGAGATACATAGTTTCCAGATTATGTCTTCATTTCATCTACTATTGCTTCACATATTCTAGGGTTGTTCCAGGTTTGTGATTTTCGATGTTCCTGGCATTAGATTACATTTGTCACATTACAGTTATTTTGGTTCTTGTAGATAGAAGTATCCTCCTTGCTTGTCAGTTGGTTCAGAGTCGTTACTCCACAATGTTCTTCCAGTCTTCTTCACAAACAATCATCTCATTGTAGGGGTTTTTTCCCCTGGGTTTTCCTTCTCTACCTCATCATTGCATTTTGTAGCTAATTTTGATTGAAGCCTTGTTGTGGGACTCATCTCTTGCATAATGTTTTCTTCTCTAATTTGCACTTATGGAGGTGTTAGTGTAATTAATGTTGAATGCACTTTTCCTTTTAGATGTATTTGAATTCCTGGGTTAATTCAATTCTCATCCGCTTATCTGTGAACTATCTTTTGCTCAGAATAAGATTAGGTTATCATCCTTTGATTTTGTAAAGAAAATTATCTATAATTATTAGTACTTAAAATAATATTATTTTGCACAACTTTATACAAATCTTCTTTGTTTTTCTCTGGAGCTTTCTGGTTTGCATTTTAGTCTTGGATTTCTAACAAAGAAACATATATTAGAGAATATTTAGATATTTGAATGGCACTTTGGATTATGGGTTATGGTATTCTAGAGATACTAACTTTAGTCTAATTTCTTATACAAATGTCGATTGGGTTGGATTTGTAGATGAAAGAAAGAGTACAAGTTGTGGTGCATTCTTTCTTGCTTGTAGATTGGTGCAGGTGCACCCTAGCAAGGATATGCCTCCAAGAGGAAACTTCAAGTTTTTTTATTAAATATGATGTCCTAATGTTGTAATAAGGTATATTATATAATTTTGAGTTTTTTTAGGTCATATTTAGTCATTTAAGGGTAATTAGGCATTAAATGTAAAATTTGCAAAATTTGACAAAATGTTGTCAATGCAAAATTGTATAAATGCAACAAATTGTAAAATGGGGGAATGTGAAAGGTTAGGTAGTTGGAGAGTTGGTTTTAGGAATTTTTTTTGGTTTATAAAATCAAGTTGGAGCTTCAAAAAATTTGAGGCAAGTTGAGGGATGATGTATAAGTGAAGAAATCAATAAAATACTCTATTTTTCAGTTAATTTTCCAGCATTTTCATTGTTTTCAGGCCATTGTACAGCCATATTTGTGCAAGAAACCTCTCCTCAACCATTTTATTTGAAATAACTATGAATCTACTTTAATATGCATTTGATTTAATTTAAAACCATTCTTTTTGAGAAAGTTATAAGCAAATCTCTACCGGTAGGTAAAACCCTAGTTTAGGGTAAGCAGTGGGAAATAAAAATTTCTTTCTTTTATTCTAACTATTGAAATTTGCTATAAATTTGTGTGCAAGGAGTTTTAGGTGTATTATAAAGGATTCCTAAGTTGCAAAGTTTTTGGTTGAGGTTTGGGGCAGTTATCATGAGACCCTAAGTCTGTAACAGAGGAAAGAGATTGGTAAATCCATAATATAGTGGAGTTTTATGTGTTTTCATTTTGTTTTTTGAGTCCTTCATTGGTGTTAGAGTTTTTAAAAGGTGTCAAGGTGTATGTGAGTACATTTATTGATTTGGTTTGGTGTATTGAAAAGTTTGAGGCAAATTGTTATTAACTGTCATGTCTGGGCAAAGTTGTCTAAGTCCTAATTAGGATAGTATTTGCAAAGTTTATTGTCTTCCAGCTTGAGTGGCCATAAAATCCTTTGAAGAGTGTTCAATTGTGGAGTTTTTCATGCCTTTGAATCAAATTGAGAGTCAAGAGAGTCTTTATTTTTGCAAGATAAATATAGAATGAACAATGGAAGCCTAATTAGGTCGGCCAGAACAATCCATTTTGTGAGTTATCATATTTGTGGTGTTTAAGTTGGTGTTTGGGTTTGAGTCAGACATTTAGATGTTACTTATGATGGTTGAGGGTTCAAAAAGTAGTTTTATGCTTTAATCTCAGTTTTGGTGTTATGAAACATGAGTTTTGTGAAGGAAGCTTGAGTCCTAGTTGCAAGGACAAGCAAGTTTTAGTTGATATTTTGTCAAGTTGAGTTTGGTTGAGAGTTTTGTGCTCTTGCATTGTCATCATAGATTGGTGGAATGGTTGAGTAAAAATAAAGATTCAATCTCCTTGTCTATTGATAAAGCTAAATATATTGTTGCTAAATCTTGCTATACACAAGTTCTATAAATGAAACAGACATTGAAAGATATCACAGTGGTGTATGATGCTCCTATTTCTATCTTCTATGATAATACAAGTGCAAATAACATTTCAAAGAATCCTGTGATGAACTTGAGGACAAAGCATATATCTATCAAATACCATTTCTTGAGAGAGAAGGTCATGGAGAATGATGTAAAACTTGAGTATGTTCTAACAAAGGATTAGGTGGTTGATATATTTACGAAGGCTCTTCTTAAAGATACTTTTAAGTATCTCCAATAGAAGTTAGGGGTCATTTCCCTTCCTTTCTTGAACTAGATGCATATGGAGGTGCATCATTCTAGTAGATCTATGGATCTATCTTTCTTCTAAACTTATGTTTTGGTGGCTACCTCTCAGGGGGAGTAGGTAGTATTAGGTGTTGTCATTGTGTGTATTTTGTTTTATATGTCAAAGGGGAAATCAATGTAAAATATTTGTTTCCTTTTCCATTGATGTCAAAGGGGGAGAGGAAGCATGTGAAAAAGGAGAGGAAGCATATGAAGGAGAGAGGAAGAATATAAAATACTATCTACTAAGGCGAAGAAATAGAAAGGAACTGAAAGAAAAACCTTGAGAAGTGTATTCAGAGATGTATGGTGTCTTTGATGGTTTTTCACATCATGTGTTGCCATCAATGACAAAGGGGGAGATTGTTGAAAGAATGGAAGGATTGAAGGTGTTCTCATTGATGTCAACTATTCAATTGGTTATCAACTGATTAATGTTGTCATTAGTGTCATGGATATAGGTCATTGGTTGTATATGTCAAGGATATTGAGAAAATTGTAATGAAGATATGTTGTAAGTGTTCAATAGTTGCTTTGGGTTTTTCTCTGGATTTGCTCCTATATTTGTGTGGTTCAAATATGTTGATCATGGTTGTTCAAAGCTACTAAATCTTGGTTTTTGGTCATTGATTCATTGTACAGTGTGAGTTGTGTTCACCAGTTGTGAACTATGGTTTTCTATGTTTTTGGTTGAGGTCTGGGAGAAATATTGTTGGTCCAAATTTCTCTTTGATGAAGTCTCATGACTTGCGGTTATAGGGTTGAGTTATTTTAATTGTATTGAAGATAATTTTGGTATCTAGAAAGTTTGTGCTTAATTTTTCTATGTGCTTTACATTGGTTTGGACGACCTTGTGTGAAATACTACTTTCAAAGTTAGTGAAGTGTTTTGGATCTATTTGGGTCTTGATGAAGCATGTATTTGGGTATCCCTCATTCTAATTCCACCCTAGAATGTTTTGACACTGACCTAATTTAAATTTGAATTTAGATGGCCAAATTTGGATATGTTTCAAAGTTGAAGATGGTATAAATGTAGAATGAGTTAGGGAAGAAGAAACGAAGATGAGGACAAAGAAAATAGAAATAAGAGTGCAAGAGAATAGAGATAAGTGTGAATTAATGTGTGTGATGTGAGTATGAAAGATCAATGTTAAGCATAAATGTTGAGTTTCTAGAAGTAGTAACCTGAAGGTGCACTCTATCATTCATGCATGTTTGCAAGTGGATTGAGCGAATTTTGGTGGAATCCTTTGTTGCATTGAGATTGTCTTCTCTCTATAAAAATTATTATTTATCTTCTATGTATCTCTATGGCAGTGAGCCCTCCAAGTTGTTAGCCTTGTTGGACAGTGAGTCCTTGTTCAAGACAGCGAGTCCTTGTTTTGGTAATGAGCCTTGTTTCTCAAGAAGTGTGCCTCTTGTAATCGGTTTTGATATTCTCTATAGTCTGAGTTAATCATCATTGTGGTTTTTCCCTTATTTGGTTTCTACATAAATCTAGTTTTATTGTGTTTATGTGATGGTTTTTCAATTTTTGCACTAGTATTTAATGTTTAATCTACTAAGAATTGTTAAGGTTTAGTTTCACTAAATGAATTAAAGGTTAAATTTGTGACAATTGATTTACTCTCCCTCTCATTTTTCTTGTTCAATAATTGGTATGAGAGCTTGGTTCCTTGGTGAAGATCTTAACTACTTGAGGAAGGTCTAGAATGGCTCGTAAGATGACTTACGATTATCCAAGGTTCGATGGAACTAACTATGCTATCTGGAAAATATTGATGGAAGAATATCTAGAGTGTTGCAGATATGATGTGGATAAAGCTTAGAAGAATCCTTACACTCCTCATGCTAATGGTTTGAGCAAGGCTGATGAGGTCAAATGACATGAAGAAAACAATAAGGTGAAGTACATTTTTGAAGGACAATTTGGTACATTATGAGTTGATTAAGGTTTAGAATCTGAAGAATGCTAAGGAAGCTTTGGATGCTTTAGAAAGGGTGCATAAAGGTGATGATAGAGTTAAAGAGAAAAAAATGTAGAATTTGGAGACATAGTTTGAGCTTCTGAATATGTCTGAAGATGAAAATGTTAAATACTATGTACAGAGATTGGATGAGATAGTGGCCAAAATGCAAGAACTTGGTGCTACTATAGATGAAACCAGAATTGTAAAGAATATTCTTAGAACTCTCCTTGATGCTTATAGTGAGAAGGTTTGTGTTATTGAATAGATTATAGATTATAAGAACTGCACTAAAGATCTTTTGTTGGGATTTTTGACATCTTATGAGATGAGGAAGCCGAGTCTAAGGAATGGATGCAAATTAGAAACTGCTTTTAAGGTGACAAAAGTTGAAGATTTGGTTAAAGAAAATTTTGATGAAATTGAAGCTAAATTTGTGAGAAGGAAGAGGAAAGGCTCTGATAAGTATGAAGGAAAGTTACCATTCAAATTCTTTAGTTGTGGAGAAATAGGTCATTATGTTACAAAGTGTCCAGAAATACCTAAGAGAAATAAACAAAGATATGAGAAAGAAAAGAAAGGAAAAAAGATTAATAGAGCATATTATGTGAATGTGAATGCTAGTATATTTGATGATTCTGAGTATGAAAATCTTGATGATAATGAATGCTTGTTCTTGGCTATAAAGGATGAACCTACTTATGCTAATTCTAAAAAATAGGTGAAGGAAAGCCCTCCAGACAAGGAGAAAAATGAAGGTACTGTTATCTCTGTCCTACATTCTAAACGAGAAAAAAAACTATTTGGTTGTTGGTAGTGGTTGTTCACATCACATGACTGGTGATAAAAGTAAGTTTATTAAGCTTGAAAAATATGATGGAGGCTTGGTTACGTTTCGAGATGATACTGGTGCTAAAATTTGTGGAATATGTTTATTAAGTTTTGATGGAAAGCATATTATTGATGATGTCTACTATGTAAAGGGATTAAGGAATATTATTTTGAGTGTTGGCCAGATGTGTAGTAAAGGATATGATCTTTTGTTTAAGGATGAGAGGTGTGAGATCCAAAAAGGATCCAAAACATTGATTGTTGTAGGAAAGAAATCTAAAGGAAATATCTATCAACTTAAGGGTGCTGATGGATGACGCTTTATGACTCAGATTAATAATAGTTGGTTATGAAATAGAAGAATGTGTCACATGAATTTTGATGACTTGGAAAGGATTAGTACAATTTAGGCCATGAGAGATTTACCAACAATTACAAAACCTATTAATGCTATCTATAGGAATTGTCAGTTTAGAAAGCAAGCCAGAAGTCACTACAGATCAAAGGAATAGTCTACTACTATTTTACTGGATTTAGTCCATACATACCTTTGTGGTCCTACAAGAGTGAGAAGTCTACAAGGTGAAAGGTAATTTATGCTTTTGATTGATGATATTCTAGATATACATGGGTTACATTTCCTAGAGATAGATCAGATACATTAGATAGTGTGCGAACCCTTTTCCTAGTACCTGCAAAACAACAAGAATAAACAAGTTAAACAAGAGATTGCAAGCTAAAACAAGGATTCCCCATGAAATCCATTTACAACACTCAAACTAGGAAGAAAATAGTGAAGAACACAATGGAACTGACAAAACAAAGATTGAATCCTAATTTAAATGTGCAAACTCATGTTCCCATGGGGGAATTGGTGCCAATTTGATGTGAAAATTGGCCCTTTCCCAATTCCTAACATGAAAAATTGATATGTTGATGAGGTTGATCCACTTTTTTGATGAAGGATGAGAGCTCCAAGCCAAAAATCTGCAAAAACCTAACTAATAATTCAATGATAATGGATGAAATTTGAGAGATATTTGAGCATGGTAACTTTACATAAATTGTGGATGATCAAATGAGGATATAAACTCTTTAATTTATAGATTTCCAAGATGGATGAATGTCCAATTTGACAATAATGGGATAACATTCATCCAACATGGATGCCACTTGGCTCAATCTATGAATGGATGAAGGATGTGCAAAGATTTGAGAGTTGTGCAATAAATGTATTTTGAATTTCAAATTTGTTAGATATTTACTGAAGAAGAGAATTTAATAAATTCCCGCCAGAAACAAAAGAAAAGGTTATATAAGATAGAGATTATTGCTTATTGAGTGTTTTGTTGTTGGAATTTTGAATTCAGATTGAGAGAATATTCCCGAATGCCTTGTGAGGAAAATAGGGATTTAATGTCCTGAATTAAATCTATTTTCATGCGAAACTTTCAAAATCTAGAGGATGGGACATGAGATGAGATTAAATTAATCAAGGGTTAATTAATTTAATAGGAGAGGTTAGATGATGTGACCTATTTGACTCAAATTTATGGATTTATTTAAATCAAATAAGAGAGGAATATGATAAGAGATTAAATAAAGATTTTTGATTTATTTAATTGAGAGAGATGGTGTTAGATTAAATCAAAATAAGGTTTTAATTTATTTAATGGATAGACTTCAGAGATTTAATCAAATAAAATTAATTATTTAATTAAATAGGGATAATTAGATCAGATGGATTGATTTAATTAACAAAAGAGATTGACTTAATTAAATAAAATGATTTATTCAATCAAGAGAGAAATATTGATGAATTTAATCAAATAAGGGGGTTTTATTAAATGGTTAGAACGAGGGATGATTCAGGGTGAAACGATGTTAGTACTTGGGATCAGATGCATAATGTCAATTGATAAATTTACGTGTCTATAGATAGATTCAAGACATTCAAAGCTATGGTTGAAAATGAAGTAAACTTGAAGATAAAATGCTTGAGGTCTAACAGAGGTGGAGAATTCACCTCCCATGAGTATAATATGTTTTGTGAAGTACATGGAATAAAGAGAATGTTATCTACTCCAAGAACTGCTCAGCATAATGTAGTTGTTGGAAGGAAAAACAAAACAGTTCAAGAGGCTACTAGATCGATGATTACTAAGGATAGTTTACTGGAAGTTTACTAGAAAGAATCTATTCATACCGTTGTTTATGTATTTAATCGATTTCAAGCAAGATAAAATAGTACAAATACCCCCTATGAGCTATGGTTTGGAATTCCTACTGTTAAGTATTTCAAGGTATTCAAAAGCAAATTTTATATCAAAAGAGATGAAGAAACTTTAGGCGAGTTTGATGCAAGAAGTGATGAAAGAATTTTTCTTGGATATTCTACTAAAAGCAGAACATACAAATGTTTCAATAAAATACTGAGAAATATTGTAGAAAGTGCAAATGTCAAGGTTGATGAGATAGTGAAGAATTCAATTAACATTGATGGATATGATTCTGATGAACCTGATCAAGTAAGAATTGAAGAGATTGTGGAAGAACATGAAAATGATGAGCAAGAAGAGAAGAATGAATAGAATTAAAGAGAAGAAGATGCTTCGGTGATGTCACCTAAGGCACCTAGATATGTAAAAAAGAATCATTCAAAAAGTTAGATTATTGGAGACAAGACTAAAGGAGTATTAACTAAAAGAAAAGTTGTTGCTAAAGTTAATCTATGTTTAATTTATGAGATTGAACCAAAGACTATAAGTGAAGCATGTAAATATGAACATTGGATGGAAGCCATGAAAGAAAAACTTATGTAGATTGAGAAGAATCAAACTTGGGAATTGGTCCCAAGACCGATAGATAAAAATATTATTGGATTGAAGTGGGTACTCAAAAATAAGTTGAATGAAAATGGAGAAGTGGTTAGAAACAAAGAGAGGCTTGTGTGTAAAGGTTACTTACAAGTAGAAGGCATAGATTTTTAGGAAACCTTTGCTCTAGTAGCAAGAATGGAATCTATAATGATGTTCTTAGCATTCACTACTTATAAAGATTTCAAGGTCTATCAGATGGATGTCAAGTCAACATTTTTGAATGGTGAGCTAGAACAAGAGGTCTACATGGAACAACTAGAAGGATTTTAGTTGTCAAAGAAACTAGATATGGTGTGCAGATTGAAGAAATATTTATATGGATTGAAGCAAGCTCCTAGAGCTTGGTATGTGAGGTTCAACGAGTATTTGATTCAACAAGGTTTCAACAAAGGTATGATGAATAGTAATCTATATTTTAAGATTGAAAATTAAAAAATCTTGATTGTATTTGTATATGTTGATGACATTATCTTTGGAGGAAATGAAAATATGTGCAATATGTTTGTGGAAGAGATGCAAAAAGAATTTAAAATGTCTATGTTTGAAGAGATGAATTTCTTTCTTGTGCTACTGATCAATCAAACAAAGAAAGGAATTTTTATTTCATAGTCTAAGTATGTGAAAGAGATGTTGAAGAGTTTTGGGATGGATGGTTCCAAACTAGTATGTACTCCTACGGTGTCTAGTTGTAGATTGGGTAAAGATGATGATTCACCTAAGGCTGATTAGAGCAAGTATAGATCTATGGTTGGTGGACTATTATATTTGACTACTACTACACCGAATATTATGCATGTTGTTTCTCTTGTAGCTAGATTTCAAGAAGATCCTAAGGAAACACATATTTTTTCTATTAAAATAATATTTAGATATTTGAATGCAACTTTGGATTATGGGTTATGGTATCCTAGAGATACTGCATTTACTCTAAGTGCTTATACAAATGCAAAATGGGTTGGATGTGTAGATGAAAAAAAGTGTACAAGTGGTGGTGCATTATTTCTTGGTTGCAGATTGGTGGCATGGTTGAGTAAAAAGAAATATTCAGTCTCCTTGTCTACTACTAAATCTTAAATATATTGCTACTACATCTTGATGTACACAAGTTCTATGGATGAAATAGACATTGAAAGATATCATAGTGGTGTATGATGATCCTATTTCTATCTTTTGTGATAATACAAGTGTAATTAACATTTTAAAGAATCATGTGATGCACTCGAGGATGAAGCATATATCTATCAGATATCATTTCTTGAGAGAGGTCATGGAGAATGAAGTGAAAATTGAGTATGTTCCAACAAAGGATTAGGTGGCTGATATATTTATGAAGGCTATTCCTAAATATATTCTTTTGAGTAACTTTGGGAGAGGTTATGGGTCATTTCCCCTCCTTTCTTGAACTAGATACATATGGAGATGCATCAATCCAGTGGATCTATGGATCTATCTTTCTTTAGGACTGATGTTTTGGTGGTTACCTCTCAGGGGGAGTAGGTAGTATTAGGTGTTGTCATTGTTTGTATTATATTTTCTATGTCAAAGGGGAAATCAATCTAAAACATCTCTTGCATTTTCCATTGATGTAAAATGGGGATAGGAAGCATGTGAAAAAGGAGAGGAAGCATGTGTAAAAGGAGAGGAATCATATGAAGCAAAGATGAAGAATATAAAAGACTATCTAGTAAGGGGGAGAAACAAAAAGGAACTAAAAGAAAAATATTGAGAAGTGTATTCAGAGTTGTATGGTGTCTTTGAAGGTTTTTCACATCATGTGTTGCCATCAATGACAAAGAAGGATATTGTTGTAAGAATGGAAGGATTGAAGGTGTTTTCATTGATTTCAACTGGTCAATTGGTTATCAACTGATTGTTTTTGTCATTAGTTTCATTGATATAGGTCATTGGTTGTATGTGTCAAGGATATTGAGAAAACTATAATGAAAATATGTTGCAAGTGTCCATTAATTTCTCTGGGTTTTTCTCCCAATTTCCTCTTATATTTGTGAGGTTTAGATATGTTGATCATGGTTGTTGGAAGCTGCTAAATCCTAATTTTTGTCTATTGATACATTGTACAATGTGAGTTTTGTTTACCAATTGTGAACTATGATTTTCTATGTTTTTGGTTGAGGTCTAGGAGAAATATTGTTGGTCCAAATTTCTCTTTGATGAAGTCTCATGACTTGTGTTTCTAGAGTTGATTTGTTTTGATTGTATTGAAGATAATTTTGGTATCTGAAAATTTTGTGCTTAATTGTTCTATGTTTTTTACACAGTTCTGTTCGACCTTGTGTGAAATACTACTTTTGGAGTTAGTGAAGCATGTTGGATCTATTTGGGTCTTAATGAATCATGTGTTTGGGGTTCCATCAAACTAATTCCACCCTATAATGTTTTGGTGCCAACCTAATTTGAATTTGAGTTTGGATGGCCAACTTTGGATATGTTTCAAAGTTGAAGATGGTATCAATGTAGAATGAGTTAGGGAAGAAGAAGTGAAGAAAAGAAAAAATAAAATAGAGACAAGAGTGCAAGAGAATAGAGATAAGTGTGAATCAGGGTGTGTGTATGATGTGAGTATGGAAAATCAATGTGAAGCCTAAATGTTGAGTTTTTAGAAGCAATGAGTTGAAGGTGCACTCTACCATTTGTGCATTTTTGCAAGTGGATTGAGCAAATTATGGTGGAATCCTTTGTTGCATTGATATTGTATTCTCTTTGTAACAAGTCTTCTTTATCTTCTTTGTATCTCTGTGGTAGTGAGCCCTTTGGGTTGTTAGCCTTGTTGGATAGTGAGTCCTTGTTCCAAAAAATATGTGCTTGTTTTTCCAATGAGCCTTGTTTCTCAAGTAGTAATCCTCTTGTAATAGGTTTTTCTATTCTCTATAGTGTGAGTTAATCCTCATCATGGTTCTTAATATGATGTTCTTTTTTTATGTGATGGTTTTGAATTTCTGCACTAGTATTTAATGTTTAATTTGCTAAGTAGTGTTAAGGTTTAGTTCTAGTTAATGAATTAAAGGTTAAATATATGACAACTAATTCACTACCCCGCCTCTCAGTTGTCCTTGTGTGCAATGTTTTTACCTCATATAAAATGCAAGAAATAAACTCAATCAAAAAGATTAAAAAAAAAACAAAACACTCAGATTAGGGCTTAAAGTTGAAACTCAAACTTGCAAATAAAATACCAAGATGTTACCTTGTTTGAGCTTGATGGATTTTTTTTCCCTCATTGATGGCTTGATGTGTGCTCCTAGAATGATTTTGGCAACATAATGGCTTGATTTGAATGCAAGGATGGTGGATTTGGCTATGCATGCAATATGGTAGTGTGAGCTTGAGAGATTTAGAGGATGAATGCTCGAGAATGGTTAGAATACTTGAGAATGGTTAGAATACTTGAGAATGGTTAGGGTTACAAAAATGGCTAAGTGTTAGTCATTTAGCCAAGGGAGATAGAATGGACAGTGTGTTGTCCCACAGTTGTCGTTGCACCAAAAGATCAACCTTTTAATTCCCGATACAATTGTCAGAGTTAACGGATCCACAGTAGGCGATTAGTCCATGTCACGAATCCCGGGGGGAGCACTGACCATCTGCCAACAAACTCCCCCTTAGCATTACTTGAGGGGATTCAAACTAGGCACCTTTGGATTTGATACCAATTGTTGGCCCACAGTTCTCGTTGCACCAAAAGATCAACCTTTTAATGCCTAATACAATTGTTAGAGTTAACAGATCCACGAGAGGCGGTTAGTCCATGTCACAAATCCTAAGGGGAGCGTTGACCATCTGCCAACACAGTGGAGATTGAAAGAGGGAGGACGACTAGGGGTTGAGATCAAAGAGTTGACTAAAGGAATTAAAAATTCTTTTTTAATGTGCATGGGAATGATAAAAGGAATTTAATATTCCTTGGAAAGGAGAAAAGGAATTTAATATTCCTTGGGGGATGAGAGAGGAATTAAAAATTCCTCAAAAGGTCCTTGAGAAGACAAAAAGGATAAAAAATTTCTTGGGATATGGGGAGAGTTGACTAAGGGGTTGATTAGACTAGGTGATGAAGGATTAGAGGAAGGCTAGGTGGCTAATGAGGATTAAGAGCCAACTTGAAAAAGTTAGAGGATGTGACACATCCTAATCGTGGATTAGGAATGTGTGCATCCCTAATGATGGGATTAGGAGGTGGATTATGATTAGGTGTAGATTATGGAGGATGGGAGATAAAGGGAATTAAATAAATAGATTATTTATTTAATTCCTTGGAGGAAAGGAATAAAGGGTAAGGAATTTAATTATTTGACTAAATACATTAGGGATTTAGAGGACTTTAGGGGTATTAATTAGATAATAGTAATAATACTTAATTAATGCAGATAAGAGGATATTTAGATGAAAAAGGATAAATTTGACCAAATGTAAGTGGCCAAATTTAGGAGTCTACATTTTTCCCCTCTTTGAGATGGTGCTACTAAGTAGCATCATTTCAAATAAGATTAAAAGATAGCACTAGGAAGAAGATGATTAGATTGGGAAAGATACCCTAGTCATCAAAGGAGTGACTAGGAAGAAGGATGATAGGAGTGAAGATGACGATTAGGGATTGAGAATGCCCCCTCGAGAGGACATGCAGGTTCAAGAGAACACAGGTGTTCTCTCGAAATGGATGAGATGATGAAAGGGTAGATGGGGAAGATGATGCAAAGTGATGGATAAAATAGAGGATGGTAAGATGAAGAGAGAGAAGCAAGCATGAATGGATTCAAGGGAAAATGTGATGTTGCCCCAGTCAAGCTGCAAGCCAAAATGGATTGATGATGGGTGGAGAATTGTTGATGAGGGAATAATATATTGCAAAACAATGCAAAAGTATAGGGAAGGATACATCCCAATGATGATGATGAAATTTTTGTTGATGAGAGAAGGATACATCTCAAAACAACACTAAAGGATAGGGAAGGAGACATCCCAATGATGATGATGGAATTTTTGTGGAAGAGGGAAAGATACATCCTGATGATGATGATTGGATCAAGGCTTGCAACAAGATTGGGAACAAGACCAAGGATGTGATCAGATGATTTGTGTGAGATTGAATGGATCAAGATTTGATGGAGATGAGAGATTGTTGAAATGAATGAAGAAAATGGAGGAAAAGATGCTTAGAATAACCAATCTATATTATCCTAAGAATATATGAAAAGATGCTTAGAATAAAAAATCTATATTATCCTAAGAAGGTTGAAGAGAGGATGAAATGATGAAGATAGAGGAAGTGGAGGGATAAAAATGGATAGGCTATATAGATGAGGAGGAGTGATGAAGGATGAATGGATTGGAAAGATGGAGGGTGAGGGGATGGGGGGATGTTGATAGAGGAAAATGAAAGATTAGAGGATGGGAGATGGGGAATATGAAAGGAGAGTGATAAGATCAAGAAATTTAATTGTTTTGTATTATTCTACCATGTGATGAGCACTAAATTTGATATAGCATGAGATAATATGCACCAGGGTATGAGGAACCAAGGTGACATTGTATTGCATGCGTAGGACTGACACAACAAACAAAAGGTTGGTCCAACATCCCAAAGTCACAAGGGATTTGGTAGGGCCAATGTTGGAAAACCACAAACACAAGAGGTTGCCCCAACATAACACAAGACCACAAAGGATCTTAGTGGGTACTATGCAATACAACCAAGTAGACAACAACAAAAAAAAGATCAAGATATGCCCCTATGTTTACCAATCAAAGCGCACCATGATATGAGGGATCATGATGACCTTGACAAGATATGATAGGAAGCTCAAATGATAAACAAAAGCCAAAAACTATCACAATAAAATAATCAATTTCAAATGTCCTTTGGCATAGGATCAAAAGGTAGATGGGATTGATGTGGTCTGACGTAGGAAGGATGCATCTTGTTAAGAAAAGATACAAACTAAACTAAGTGATTGACATGACTTAGGATGTTCAAAACTTATTGAATCTCATGATACTAGTGGATCTCATTTGTGAAGAACCAGCTAGATAAGGACATACTTGATGACATGACACAAGACATGAGAGACAAGACACAAGACAAACACTTCCTAAAAACCTAGGGGCTTGGGGGCTAATCAAAGATTAGCCTTGCCTACGTGAAAGCACAGAGCCCTCGTAGTTTGATAAAATACCATGGATAAAAGTGGAAAGATGACAATGGAGATGATGATGGATGAGAAAGGCTAGACAGAAAAAAGCCTTAGGGGTTGATCAAATGATTGACCTTTCCTACGTGAAAGCACATGGGAAACATAATTCGACAAAAGGCTGACGACCGACCATGGATAAAGGATGATGAGATGACCATGATAAGTGGATAAAAATATGGAACTGATATGATGAGACAAGATAGACCTGGTGGATAAGATAGGATGATGGTGATTGCATGAAGCTCAAGGATGGGATAGTTATCTCAATCATCAAAAGATGAATTGGGATGATGATATGATGGATAGATAAGTGATGAAAAGTGAGACGCGATTGGCAAGATGTTTGAAAGAGGTGGGATTGGTGATAGTGAGATAGATGAAATTGGGTTGCATGAAGGGGGATCCTATAGCTAGATACCAATGACAAGGGATTATGAGATGTAGGGATAAAGGGATGCATAGATAAAGATAAGGAGATGGAAAGATGCTAGGATGGATGGATAGAGGGATAATGATTTGGATGTGGAAAAGGTTACTAGATGGATAGATGGGAAGGTAAGACTACTGGAAAGATGAAGGACTTCTATTTTTTGGATGGATGGATGGGAAGATAAATATTGGGAGATGGAGGGGAATGGATGAATGATGTATCTAAGGACTATGGCACAAAGGAAGTAAATGCCCCCACTCTAGACATGTCATGTGTGATGTGGCAAGAGGTATGGAAGATAGGTGGATGAGGGAGGGATATGGATGTGGAAAAGGAATACAATAGTGTATGGATGAAGGGAATTTATACCAAGAGGTGTCCAAAGCATGCATAGATAGGTTCCCCCGTCTTTATCAAGATCACAAGAAGGATGGAGGGGTTGGAGATAAATGGGATATGATGGGTAGGATGTGGAAGATAGGTGGGATGGAGGAGATTAATGAAGGGGATGCATAGCAAGAAGCTGCCTCCAAGTGTGGAAAGAGATGGATGGATATTTACACATGACACCTATTTGCTAGATTTTCATAATGGTACTTATCCAAGGTGCTTGTTTTCCAAGTTTTCACCATTGGATTAATTTTTCTCTTTACTTTTTTTTTTGATAGAATGTGGATGGAGATGGATAAGGATAGGGATGTGGATAAGTGGATTCAAAAGACATGTGATAAGGAGATAGATGAAGGACTCAAGCATCAAGTTCCATACAAGGTATTAAGAGCCCATGTGTGAAGTGACTATTGGATGTTGGTACAACCTTATTAGGATAAATGGATTATGCAAGAGGATGGATTGAAGGGATTAGATGAGGGAGATGTGTAGGATAATGGATGGGATACTAGAAAGTGTATGGATGGAATGATGGGGTGGATGTGTGATGGGGGAATGCTTTCAGCAAGGGATGTGAAAGGAAGGGAGGATTAGTGGATGGATGATGTGGGAATAATGGAGGAGATGGGATAGTAAATTTTGGGACATAAGATCCCAAAATAGATTTAGGAGATGGAGGGTGTGTATGGTTAGCTTTTGGAGTAGAAACTTTGGATTTTGTTACAAATTTATCATTTTAAGACATTGCACCTTTTTTCTTTGGGATCCACATGGTTTTTATTTTTTCTTTGGTGGGCCTTTGTGGCCTATGGGTTTGATTTGGATTTTGGATTTGATTTTTCTTTTATTCAACATGTATTTTTAAGGAGACATGAGAAGCTTTAGATTCATGTGGATGTTTAGATTCATGCATTTTAACTTTATCATCCAAAGTTCTTTTAATAGCAATGGGATGGGTGTGAGGAGATGGATGATATGGAGGAAACATCAATGGAGTGATGGAGGTTGGATTTTGGGGATGATATGTGGATGAAGGATGTGTAGGTACATTCCTTTGTTGATCCTAGTTAGGGAATATGAGAGTGGGATTTTTATGATGGGTGACATGGATAGGTAATTGGTTGATAAAAGGATGAATACGATGGGATGGAGGAGGTGATTTTGGGGTATAAGGGCCCAAAATAGACTTACTACCTGGAGGATGTGTGATGGTGGATGGAGGGACATAAGGACCCAAAATAGATAGAGTAGATGAAGGATGGGAAATGGTGGATTGAGGGACATAAGGACCCAAAATGGATTTGGAAGATGAAGGAGGAATATATATTATTGTTTTGAGGTGATACGATGGAGGGGGGGATGGTGGTAAATGGTTTAGTGGAGTGACAAGAAGAGCCTATTATTCTTTTGGAGGTTCGTTGAGGACAGATAGAGATTGTACCAAAATTTTTGGATTGCAAGTCTTGAGAGATATATCCAAGACCTTGTGTACACAAATTTTCTTAGACATGGATGGGCTCTAAAATACCTTGCTCATGAATGCCTAAACCTTTTCCGTGATAGTTCATGTTTTTGAGCATTCACTCTATGGTAGGATGCTTGTTATTTTGGTAACATGATGCAAGTCCATTATTAGGTGGAGGAGGATGGGTGGCGCATATTCTCAGTTCCTCTTCTACAAGGAGGCCACCATGGATGAATGTGAGAGTACTGAGGGAACATAAAAGTGGTGTGGGGATAGTAGGGTTAGGCAACAATGGAGGATCATGAGATGGAGATGATGGGGTAACAACATCTTGATTGAGAGGAGAGAGTGGTAATGGATCAAGAGAGGGATTAGGTGATATGATAGGATGTGGAGTTGTGGCAGTAGGTGATAAGGGCTCATGAGATGGAGCGGTTAGATCTTGAGTGTCAAGGGGATCATAGGATGAGATGGATGGGGGATTATGATCTTGAGGTGGACTAGATGGGATGACAGGATCTTGATGTGGAGAAGGGGATATGTTGGTATGCTTTGGATCAAACTCTTGGCATGACTTATCTTGTGTGGGTGGCATGATGATGGAGCGTTGGAGGGACTCCTAAAGTGGGGGAGATGGAAGGATGGAGGATTCATGAAGTTCATGGGAATGGATTTTGATGATACTAGGAGTGGGAGGAGTGGATTGGATTTGGGTGTCTTTGATGGATTGGGTGGATCTAGGAATAGAATATGGTGATTTGGTTTGGTTATCTTTGATAGGTTCAATGGCTCTCAAGATAGGAGATGGGGGTTCAATGGATTTGGTGGGTTTGATGGTTTCAACAGTTTGATTGGTGCTAGGGGTGGTAATAGTAATGATAGGTGTGGAATGGAGTAGGGTCTCATCACTAGTGACTATACATGGGGGAGTGGGGAAACATGGTTTCACGACTTCAAAATGTGGAGTTGAGGATGTATCCTTTGCCATGAGTCCACTTCTAGAGTGAGAAACTTGCATATTCTAGGCTTATCTAGGGTGATGGAAATAGATGAAGGATCATGGATTGGTGGACTAGGATTAGATGGAAGAATGGGATTAGAGGGAGGACTAAGAGTAAGTGAAGGATTAGGACATGATTGAGTAGAAGATGGAGTGACATAAGAGGATATGGGTGGTGGATTAGGATAAGAGGACATGGATGGTGGATTAGGACAAGAGGATATGGGTGGTGGATTAGGACAAGAGGATGTGGGTGGTGGATTGTAGTAGGAGTATTGGGATAGCAGATTAGAATGGGAAGATTGGGATGGTGGATTAGGAAAGGAATATTGGGATGATGGATTGGTGTAGGAGGACATGGATGGTGGATTAGGAGAAGAGGATGCAGGTGGTGGATTGTAGTAAGGGTATTGGGATAACATATTAGGATGGGAAGATTGAGATGGTGGATTGTAGTAGGAAAATTGGGATGCTAGATTGGGATAGGAGGATTTGAATGTTGGATAGGAGAAATATGTAGATGAAGGATATGATGAGTATGGGGTGCTACCACAATAGTGTGTCTCACTTTTGGGACATGTTGATTTTTTCCTAAAATCACTTTTTTTTTGGAAAAACAAATTATTTAATTCTTGAGAGGTTCCATCTAAAGGTTTTTAATTGAAGAGGGATAGATAATACCCCCTTATATCAAACCCCCTTGGATATAACCCCTCTAGTAGTAAATCATACCTACAATGGAGTCTCCTTCACACCTATCAAAATTCTAGAAAAAAAACACTTTTTCTTTACCTTTTGAGGGATTAAATAATGTCATTTAGAAATTATATTTTACAATATTGTAACCCTTGAAACAAGCTTTCCAACAAGTATAGTTTTGATATGTTTTAAATTTATCATGTATTTAATTTTTAATTTTTACTGAACATAGGTTTTTCTTCAAACATCAAGCTCTTCGATTTGCAGAGGTGGAAAAATAGTAAATAATTGTATTTTTTTTCAAAAAATATCCTTTCCCTAGGTATTGATGTTCTTGTTTCACCGAAAAATAAAAAAATGGATTTTGATATATACACAACAAGTTAGGTGTATGACACACATGTATGTCCAAATTATAGTTATAGTGACTTCAAAAATTAATTAAAAAATATATATGTGACAAAAAATTATGGAAAAATATCCTTTCCCTAGATATTGATGTTGAAAATTTATATTTCAAAACTTAGAATTTTATCCTTTATATAAAAAATGTTATGTTGTATGACATAAACTTTACTTTTTGAAAATACTATTTTCTATTTAAAAATAGTTATTAAAGGAGATGTTGAAAGATTCATGATTTATTTTGGAATTTTTTTTTAAAAAAAATTTAGAATCTACACACAAATTGCCACAAATCACTAGTTTGCTTCATCTTCAAATTCTTAATGATTTAATTGTTATAAGTCTTAGAAGATGAAGATTTAGTTAAAAATATTGATGTGAATGCCTATCTTTGGCAAAAAGTGAGACATAGTATCATGATTTTACCCTATGTGGATGGGGAAGATACTAGACATCCCTTGTAAAAGGTAGCATAAGGATTGCTAGTAGGTGTGGGTGAAGATGTGATGGGATAGTTTGGATGAGTGATCAGATTCTAGATGGTGCTCAAGGAAAGCTTGTTAGTAATGATAACATCAAGGGGATCTATATCATACTCATCTTGATCAACAAGACTTTCTTTATCGTCATTAGCATAATTGGGATTCCCCTTGACTACTATTTTGGGTTGCACTGATGAAGGATAAGGATTCATGATGTTAGATGGGATGGATAAAGATTGAAAAGATGGGAATAGATGATTAGAAGGAAAGAATAGATGATGAAAAGATAAATAGGATGTATTCGAAGAAGATGCAAGAAGGGATCTTAAGATTTGTTTTGATATCAAAAGATCTTGGATGTAGATGGACTAAAGCTCAAATTGGGATTTAGGTTAAGCTTAGATTGGGATTGGATTAAAGCTTAGATTCAATTGGTTGGAGGATGTGATGGGATTCAATAAGATTGATCGATGAGATAGGATTGGATGATTGATCATATAGGATGATAAAACAGATTCTAAACTCAATTCAAAGATTTGAATTAGATGATGTAAGGTGCTAACAATCAGATTGGATTGTGAAAAGGATAGCTACAACACTGAATCTACCTCAAGATGGAAGTAGATTTATGGGGTCATAATGATTACTGACTTAGGATAGATAGCAATCCTAAGTAAGTGTGATTGATGACAATCAGGATTAGACACCTAAGTCAACTTGGATAAAAACCCCTAAAAAAAAGTCTAAGTGATTGGGATTGATGAACCGATAATGGATATGTACTCTAGAGATGTCCTAGGATGAACCTATATGATTTGATCGAGGAACCGATGACTTCAGATGGATGAATATGGTGATTAAAGGAAGACAGATGATGGTCTATTTTGAGAAAACTAGCCTATGCTTGGAAGCAAATTCGCCTGTTTTGGGGAGGACAAATTGCCTAAGATTTGGGGGGATTCATGAAATGGATGAACTTGTAGATCAAATTCACCTATCTGACAATAGCTTTGCCCAAAACTCTAGAAAATTTTCCTAAACCTTGGAAGGTTAACCAAAAATGATAGCAAGATGACCTAAAATTTAGGTAAATGGGTGGACTTGACTTGCAAACTCACCTAATGGGGTGACAAACTCGCCTATTTCTTGGACGGTACAAATGGGGAATAGATTCACCTAAAAATAAGATTGCTTATTCAAAAAATGGATTTGGCTAAATCTTGTCTTGGATAGATGGATGACTTGGACAGTAAGAAAATTCACCCCTTTAGGAAGAAAATTTTCCTAAGGATATGAAAAATTCACTTGTGCTATGAGAATGGGAAAATTTGATAGACAAACGGATGGACAGACTGACCTAGACTAAAAGTAAGTTCACTCCTAAAGGGGGAAAATTCACCTATTATGTGAAAACTGGAGAATTCAATAGAAAACAACTAATGGAATGACTCAGACTAAAACAAGATCACCCCTATGGACAATAGGTTCACCCTTGAAGTGAGAAAATTCACCTATTTTTGGAAAATGGGGCGAATTTGGCAGATGACAACTGACATACTCGCCTAAAAGCTAGAAAAAATCACCTACTCCAGAGAACAAGTGAAAATGGGGTCGCCTAAAAAGTGACCCACAGAAAAATTCACCTCTGACAAAGACGAATTCACCCAAATAAATGACCTAAACTAGACTGGATGCGAAATCACCCTTTTGCAGGGAAAAATTGCCTATCTATAGTGCAAATTCTCCTCTGTAAGGGGAAAATTTACATTTGAAGGAAGGGGATGATGGTGGCAAAGGACAAAAAGCACAAAAAACAATAGACAGAAGGAAAGGCTAACTCAACTAAAAATAAAAGCACTGGTATCACATAATGAAGACACGCCAAGCAGCACAAACCTAGAATTAGTGATATGGGTTTACAAACTTGATGTAGGCCCACCATCTTGAGCGGACAAACCAAGGTTAATACTCCATGATACTGGGGTGGTTCTTTGGATCACCCTTTCTCGTGAAGGTAGATAGCTAGCATTCTAGTGGCACAGGGTCATCAACAGATGCCATGGGCTCACCTTCACACTCTCACATGAGGACTATCATATTCCACCATGAGGATTTCTATCTAACCCTAAGGGAGTACATGGTGAGTAACTTCGGGGTATGATCTGTATCCCCTACACTACACCATACCATAGCTAAAACATGAGTCTCTATCTAGGCTAAACAAGGCTATCTCGTGAGTCTCTAATATATGCATGGTACGTGGGGCACAACCATGAACACCAACCCATCACAAGCATGAGTTGGGAACCCCAATGAGGTACTAGAAACTTGGACTAACTCTTCACGTCTTATCTAGGTATCACCCTAGCTTCAACGCTCTTCCAAACACAGTGTGATTGGATTGGGGTATAACTTTAGCTCCCTCCCCTTTATATACCTTGTTGGTAACATATGGTTGGAATCATCCCCCAGGTGATGAAATCCCAAGCAGGTTCTGCTAAAAGAAGAAGATACTATACATTTTTGGCTAGTCCTCAGGCTCACACGTAGCACAAGGGGAGAGCTTAGATGCACTAGCACCTCCTAGGTAGACTCGACTGGACTAGAGTAAACTATGATTTTTCATCACCCAGGATCGCTAAATGGTGCAAGGGGATTATATAAGTGAAAAATCACTCCCAAGCATGGAAAACAAGTTAATTAAACCTCTAATTAAATCTACATGTGCCTAACTAGTATGGAAAACAACAAATAGACTAACTAAAGGTCTTGGACTGACCGTTCTACAAAAAATGTGTTAGTAGTTTACAACCACTAGTCTTGGATGGACGAGAACAAGCTATACAAACTATTAGCAAAAACTGAGCACACTCACAAACAGACAAGTTAGTGGGTCAATACGTAAAACCAAAACCAAACGGAAGTTGAAAACTAGAAATTAAGGTCTCAAATTTACCTCAGATTCACCTCTATGTGAGGCAAAATTGCTCATTATGTCAAGCAAATTCACCCCTATCTTGATAAAATTTTCCCTTTCTGCTAATCAAATTCACCTGTCTACAACTCGAGCACTCATGCCTGTTTCTGGAAATGAATGAAAATTTTACCTTGACTCAAGCAAATTCACCAGTGACTTCAAATTTTCCCTTTCTTCACAAATGGGAAAATTTGTTAGGTGCAAATTTTCTTGTGTTATGCAGAACCACCCCTAGCTACAGGTTCGCCTGTTTCCTTATGCAAATTATCCCCTGTAAGGTGCAAATTCGCCCATTAGGGGGGATTCGCCCCTAAGTGTAAATTTGAACCCACAAAACTAAAACAACAACAAATGTAAAATGTTGGACCCGTGATGTGGGTCCCATTGGGCATGCTAGAAATGTGTGTAGTGTTTTACCCCATCTAAAATGAAAGAAATAAACTCAAGCAAGAAGATAAAAAAAAAAAACACTCAAATTAGGGCTTCAAGTTGAAACTCAACCTTGCAAATAAAATACCAAGATGTTACCTTGTTTGAGCTTTATGGATTTCTTTTCCCTC
>VDFB02284553.1:0-24316 GCA_007258455.2 Sequoia sempervirens
AAAGTGTCATAGTGTCTTTCCTAACAAAATAACCATCAGTCCACTAGGAAATGACATGAGGTGCACTACATACAGTATGAAGTACAATGTTATCATTGGTGTCAACATTATGATTCAGTATGAAGATCATTGTGTAAACCATTTTGTATAGCTTGAGCATGATTGAGATGGTTATCTAAATTTTATTTATAAGAAGGTTTGATCCAGTGTTATCAGTTGTAGTGAAAATTTGACTATGTCAAAACATGCATTTCTTTGTACACGACATTCAGTAATTTGGTCCACATTGGTTCACTGTGAAGATTCTTGCTCTATAGTTTTCATGTATTTTTTTGGATGTTAATGGAGTTTAAATCTAGAGTTTCACATTGTTATGGATTCTGGTGAAGAAATTATGAAAAAAGTTTAGGTTTGGCAGTGACAAGGGTTTCCAGTTTAGTATGTATGCTTTGGTGAATTTGCACCTCTCCAATGATTGGTATCTAGTTTTGCGGATTTTTGGGAGTGTTGACAGGTGTTAGATGGATCTAAATTCCATGTGGCATGAAGTTTTTTGGTTTACTTGTTTGTTTTTGGTTGAATAGTTAGTGAATTTTGATGTTAGGTCATTATCGGTGCCAACCTAATGTGTATTGAGTATTATGAAGTTTGAATAAGTATTTATCCATTATAAGGATGTTATTATAGGTCCATCCCAACCTATCTTATGCATTACAAGTTTTAATTAAAGTGCATGGTGTATGGGTTGAACCAACAAGGCATATTCTATATGATACGTCTAATTAGGCCGACCTAATTGATGTCTGAGGTTGATATGGATATATATGTGAGTTAATTTTCAATATTTTAAGTAGGTAGGTATGAAGATAGACATTGTTGATGTGAATTGTAAGAGTGTGAGGTAAATGTAGAGTAGAGAAGAATGTTAGTGTAGATCGGTATGAAGTGTATAAAGTCAGTATATTGAGCTTCAATGTAACTATAATTGATGCATATTGTAGATGTAAATTATAATAGTTGAAATCCTAGGTGTGTCCCACCAATCTCTTCTATCTTTTCTTCTTTCTATAGGTAGTGAGTCCACTAGGACAGTGAGTCCATGTGTAGTGAGAAATTCTATAATATCTAATAACTGGTTATAATATATTGTGAGCTAATCCTCATAGTGAATTTTCCCTTTTTGGGTGTTTGATGTAAAAATATAGTGTTCATGTGTTATGTTATGTTGATGGTTGATTTCGTGATTTCCTTTCTTACTATAAATTAAATCTACTATGTGGAATTAATGTTTAAATGTTTAAAAGGTTTTAGAGAATACTGATTCACCCCCTATAAATTAAATCTACTATGTAGAATTAACGTTTAAATGTTTAAAAGGTTTTAGAGAATATTGATTCACCCCCCCTCTTAGTATTTCAGGTGTTCAACACTTCGATATTAGCATTCACACACCTCCCTTCCCCATGAACTTTATTGTTCCTAAATTTGATAAATGCAAGGGAAAGGGTGAACCCGTTGAACACATACAAGATTTCCACACAACATCCTTAGATGTGGCACATGAGCCTACATATCTCATCAGACATTTTCCATGGAGTCTTGGAGGGAAATCCCTAGAATGGTTTACACACTTACCTTCAAGTATACAAACTTAGAGTGAACTAATGGACAAGTTCATCAAACACTTTTCATATAACATATCATCTGATACCAAAATTACCCATCTATGTGTTGTGAAATAGGAAGATGGTGAGACCTTCTCATCATTCTTAAAAATATGGTGAAGCTTAGCCAATAAGTGTGCCTACCACATACCAGAGAAGCAACTGGTCCAGATCTTTGTGGAGAACCTCAACAAGGACATAATGTTCCATTTGTAAATCCATTACTCTAACACATTTGAGGAGGTGATACAAAAGGGTTTATCCATCGAGAAAACTATCATCACCAAAGGGCCTGTGAATTTTTTTAAGGAAAATAAATATTCTTCTCAAATTTCAAAACCAAATGAGAACAAATTTTGGTCATAAAATAAAAATGTGACAAATGACTGCATTATAGATGTAAAACTCATAAATAAAATAATTCTTGTCCTCAATATGAAAGGATCATCTATGTCAAACAATAATAATCCACCTTAGAAGCAAGAACCAACAATAAATATGATGCCTAACACTAAACCATGTGGTCCTCCTAGGGCCCCCCAATCGTGCAAAACATACATGCCCTTAGGGGAACCAATTGAGATAGTTTTAAAGAAACTACTGTAACAAAATTTCCTACAACTCCTTGAGATCAGATATTACAAACTCAAACCTTTTAAACCATCTTGGTAGAATAATGACAAGCTCCACCAAACACACAAATATGCAATAACGAATGCCAACATACATCATGAATACATAGTGATGAGCACCAACATTCATCACATACACAGTGGAAAGCCCCAACACACATCACATACACATAGTGATGAGATCTAATTTACATCACATCCAAAATTGATGATTCACACATCATAATGGATAATACATGTCCATAATGCATCCCAGATAGAAAGAACATTGGTGCACTGCACACTACACCATGGGTCCTATCCTTTCCACCAATATTTTGCACCATTGGAAAAATGGGAAGAGGATTCATCCCATACTACACCACGAGTATGTACACCATCCCAAGGGTTTCCCCAAGTAGTGAACCCACCAATCCTAGTGGATTCTAACTTCAATCACCTATAGGCCACCAATGACAAGTCTATCCACCTAGCCTGAAGAAGTAGCTCCCGACATATACCACCTTGTGACCTTAGTAGTATTGTCAGTTATCTTCTTCACAATCTCGGGTAATACATGGCATCAGTCACTTTTGTGTTTATCAGTGACAACTAGTGAACCCTCTCAATATGTGGTTAGCCCCAGATTACCGTTACCCATACAGCTACCCTTTCAACTCCCTGAACCAAGTGAATGTTGACTAATCCCTAGTAGTAGCCCAAACATCGCCAATGGCATGATCCAATGAATGCATTTCATTACTCAAATATCTCAGAGGCTCACTCTTGGGCGGGTCATACAAAACATGAAATACAATCACAATCAACATGTATACAAGCCTATACATAGAGACCTCTAGATATGGAGTCAGATTACACAACACCTAAAGTCACATAGAACCAACATGAGATGGTCTTTACCTAACTTATACATATTGTAGACATAAATTTGGACACTATCATTTGTCCAAATTTATTCCTTTTCTTCGAATACCCTCTTATTCACATTAATTAAGTAATATCGCTATTATTTAATTAATATCTTTAAATTCCTCTAAATCCCTAAGGTATTCAGTTAATAATTAAATACCTTACCCCTTTAAGGTATGACATTTATTTAATTCCTCACATGTCACATCATTTTCCTTAATCTTAATCAATCTCCTAATACCATCATTAGGGATGTGCACATGCCTAATCCTTGATTAGGATGTGTCACATCCTCCAACTTTTGCAAGTTGACTTCTAATATTCATTAACCTCTAATTATCTTCTAATTACTAATCAGTTAAGCCTAATCAATACCTTGGTCAACACTCCCTCTTCCCCATGTGAATTTGTAATTCACATTTATTTATCTAAGATTCCTCTCTTCCCCATGTGAATTTTTAATTCATATTTATTCCTCCAAAACTCACCTTATCCCCATGCAAGTTCTAGAGCCTTTGACTTGTCACATCACTCACATGTGCCAAGTCTTCTAGAACCTTTGACTTGTTACATCAAGTCACATGTGTGTAAGCACTTACCTTTTTAAGGAACTTGTCTTATCCAAGGTACTTTTCACCTCTCTTTGGGAACCTTGTCTTATCCACAAGATTCTTCTCAATCATGTGAATTTTTTAATTCACATATATTTCTCCAACCACTTTCATCTTCCCCATGGAAAATTTTGAGGAATTCTAAAATTCCTCATATGTCACTTTCCTCTCATATGGGAACAAGAAATTACTTTTTGAGAAAATTTTCTCATCTCCCAATGTACTTTCAAAGTACTTGTCCTTCCTCCACATCACTTGTACCCTTTTCCATCTCATCATGTCCTTTGCCACTTCACCCTCCACATGGCAAGATGTGAGGGCTTGTGAGTCCTTAACTCACCATAGCCCTACATCTTGGCCATGGTGGCTCAATCCTAGCCATTGAATTCTCTAGAGAATTAAAATTCTTCTATAAATACACCCCTCTTTCCTTCATTGACAACAACTTAGAAATTTTAGCACCCTTATGCTCTTGAATTTTCTATCCATTTTTAAGCACTTCATCAAGAATTTTTGCATCGAAGTCCTTTATTATAGCCTCATTATCTTGCATTTACATAATATTACATTCACCTCCATTATATATCCATCTAAGGAGCATAAAACCATCACAAATAGAAGGGCCAACCAAGGAGCAGCTTGCACAAGGTATATCACGGTTGTATCTTTCTTTGTTCAAGTTTAACATTTTTTCCTAGTCTTGAGGTGTTAGGTGTTCTTCTCTTTCATTGCATTTTTGTTGTTTTTGCACTCTTAGGAAAAGGATTTTCACCTGATCACACATATATTTAATTACCAATTATATGTAGTTAAATTTCTTCCTCTATTCATTTACTATTCAGAACACATCGTGTATTAAATGCAAGTTATTAGATTTCCTTAACTCTCTTCCTACCCATTCGGTACCCATTTCAGCCTCAAATTGAAGCTTATGAAAGAGGAAAGGTTAGACCAATTAGGAGAAACTAAAACCATTAGAGTTATCCCCCTAAACCCTCCACCTATAGAATTGAGGTCATAAAGGCATCCTTCACCCAAGGACCGTCTATGTTCCTACTTCCAAACAGGTCAAAGTCACATGTAGTTCTCCTTACATGGTCTCTCAAGGATACCTACACACCAGTTCCCAATTTAGTGAATGTATATCATGACACTTCCATTCATGTAAGACAAGGTCTCAAATTGAATCTGACCTCAGTTATTATTCATTATACTACAACCACACAAAGCCCCCAAAAGTCTAATTGGATTAATGGCTACCATAAGCCTAAATGGTAAATTACCTTTACAAAAACTTTAGTAGATATGGTTCTTTAGCCCAATCACTTAGACACGAAATTACCATCCATAAGGAAATTGGTATCAAGTTACTTTACCATGATTAGATGTTTCTATAAGTATTTATTCATGTTAGTATCTAAGGCTGAGGATGAAACGTAGGAGTATTCCATCCTATTGGAGTATCGATTATAAACTAAATGAATTGTTACCTCTCAAACTAGTTCAATTTCTTAGTGAAACTATATTTGTTTTCAATTATAATATTCAAAATTTGGTAATTCATTTCTCTCTAATAGAGTAACAAGATGTTACTAAAATTAATCAAAATGAACCATTATGACTATCCTTGCCACTTTATTGGCAATAATTACAAACCTTCTCTAAGCATGGTGGGCCCATAACCCACAGGTTCTAGGATTGAAACCTGGCTCTGATACCAAAGTAAAATCCCCATATTGAGCACTACAATTTTTTTTTAATTCACATCTACCAACTTAAATGATAGAGAACCTTCCATGAAGCTTAGTAGTGTTAACTTCAACACTTCTCCTTGCCCATGGTGGCATCAGCTCATTATTCCCAATTATATGCTTGCACAAAAGAGTGTTAAGTTAAGGTCTTTCCTAGACCTACAACTTAAGCCTTGAGAGTTCATGATGATCTTGCCTATGTATCCCCTCATGGGAATCAAAGGCATCATAGTTTAGCCCACAATGATAGAGGGAGTTTAATCTCTCCTAGATTGTATGAGATCTATTATCTCACCTTAACCCATGATTGTTATTTAAGTATATGTAAGCTATCAACTTAGCCAATTATAATATAATGTTAATAGCTTCACCATCAAGTGTTGGATCCATACTGAACATTACCAAAAATTAGTGTACAAACATTCATAATATTCACAAGGTGTCATTCATATCATAATCTCAAAGATTATACACAATGGTTGTCATGAGCATACCCCTATATACACAAGTTGATTAGCTCATACACAATACAAGTACACCAATGATAGGATCATACACCAATCACAAGTGCAATAGTGACTGGGTCATACATAAATCACAAGTGTAATAGTGATTAGCTCATATGTACATCACAAGTACCACAATTATTATCTTATTCACATATCACAATTACATTAGTGATTGGCTCTAACATATATCACAAATACATAGTGACAAGCTCTAACATACATCACATGTACAAATTGACAAGCTCCACCATACATCACAAATACATAATAATGAGCTCCACCATACATCACTAATATGTAGTGACGAGCTCCTTCATGTATCACATGCACACTGAAAAACTTCAAAATTCATCACATACACATAGTGATGAGCTCCAACATACATCACATCCACAATGGCTAATTAACACATTACAATGACTAACGCATGTCCATAATGTATCCTAGGTAGAAATAATATTGGTGCATTGTGCACTACACTGTGGGTCCTATCCTTTCCTTTGGTATTATACACCATTGGACAAATGGGAAGAGGATTCAATGCATTGCATACTACATTGCAGGTCTGTCCTTAACCCCACAAGGCTAGGTACCACCGGGACAACTGGAAGGGGATTTGGTGCATCCCATACTACAACATGGGTCTGTCCACCATCCCAACGGTTTCCCTGAATAGTGAACCTACCAAACCTGGAGGATTCTGACTTCAATCATTTATAGGCCACCGGCAACAAGTCTGTCCACCCAAGAAGAAGTAGCTCCTAACATATACCACCTTGTGACCTTAGTGATATTGTCAACTATCTTCTTCTTGATCTTGGGTAACACTGGCCTTGGTCACTTTTGTGCCCTCAATGATAGCTAGTGAACCCCCTCGATACAATGATTAGCCTTGAATTACTGTTATTCGCATGGATGGTTCCCTACCCATGCAATCGTTACTATATCTTAATCATAACCAGGGTAGCCATAGTAACCTTCGCCTCCATGAACCAAGTAAATGTTGGCTAGTCCTTAGCAGTATCCCAGACATTGATAATTGGCATGGTCTAATGACTGTTTATCACTACTCAAATATCTTAGAGGTTCACTCTTGGGAAGGTCATACATAACATGAATTGCAAATCACAGTCAAGAAATACACATGCCTATACATAGAGACCTCTAGATATGGAGTCAGTTTTCACAACACATAAAGGACTTCATATGGAACCAACACGAGATGGACTTGCCAAACTTATACATATATTCAATTACTAATTATAAGGTAGTAAATCTTTGCTTACTATACAAAAGCATATTATGTGTTAAATGCACAGTATTAGATTTCCTTAACTCATTCATACCCATCCGGTACCCATTCCGCCTCAACCCTAAAGAGAGAAGGTCAAACCAATTAGGAACAACCCCAACCCTTGGAGTTCCCCCCATAAGCTCTCCCCCTATGGACTTGAAGTCATAGGGGAATACTTTGCCCAAGGACCGCCTATGTTCTCACTTCCAAACGGGTCAAAGTCACATGTAGTTCTCCTTACAAGATCTCTCAAGGATACCTATGCACTGTTCATGACACTTCCACCCACACATAAAAAAATCTCAATTTAAGACTTACCAAGGTTATCATTCATTCAATGCAAGCATCCCTAAACCCCTTACAATTTCCTATCAAGGATATTGTGCCACATTTGGTATTCTAATGATAATAACATATAGTTTTCAACATAGGGTTCTACACATATTAATATTCTCTTACATAGGAGAATAAGGATTCATTATGTTTTGATAAGAATATTGTTATCCATGATATATCTCTCCAAGCATGGATATTCAAGCATACCCGGGTATAGGTTTCTATACAATCTAGACTCAATCTAAGGATTGGTTAGTTGTGAAGAGTGTACATCCTTTGATAATAGTAGTCAAAATGTCGTTAAATATGCATCAGTTATGCTAAAAGCATAAACATGGGTTTGGGTGGGGTTTCCCACCAATAATATGGTTTTATAAAATAAAATATCATAATCATATAAAACATCCTTCTAGACTCAAAATACATACAAAAATAATTACATACTTGATCTACCCATGATCAATGTTTGAGTCATATTGGAGGCAAATGGGTAATACTATACCATTTATATCATTGTATGAAGATGGTACAAAACATGACCATATATGAGATTACTCAAATAGTTCAATTCAACATGTAAGATGTCATGTTACTAAGAACAAGGTTGTATAATAGCCTTTACATGTAATGGTCCCTATTATCATACATCTACATATTTAGCTAGGCATTAAAATACCACCCATCATAAACAACATATCTTGGACCATAGTGTCTTATAAGAGCAAATCCTCCAAATCAATTCTATACACAATAAGTATGTAATACATTATAGTTATTATAAAATAAGTTCAATATTGACTTTTTGACACTCCAGGTGTCAATAGATATTTTCTAATCATATTAAATATTTATCTCAATACCCAAATACCATTCTAGAATCATATAACATGTCTTACTTTCACATTAAGTTAGAAGGATAAAATGATATAAAAGGAACATATGACCTATATTTCCATTACAATAGAATTTCCCTAAATGGTCCATCTTGATATCTTTTCAATATGAACTATCACTTTTCAATAAATACTTGTATAGTAATAACAACCATCATTGCACTCTTTTCACCTATAATCATTACATGTTCTTATAGATTTCCTTGACACAAAGATCCCTTAAATATTAGTTTAAGTATAGATTAAAAGGAAAGACCAATAAGGAATAAATAACATATTTAGGCATTTAGTGCATTTATATAACCTCTAAAATAGATCCCAAATAGTCATAACTACCACCTTATGATTTAATAAGATTTACAACATTCATAATATTTCTCAAATATAATTAAAGAGCCTTTGATTTTTTTATTTTTTTTACAACAGTTATAGCTTAATTCTTCTGACAATTAAATCATGATGATAAGACTACAATTTGTTATTGACTTATCAAACCAGTTTAATTTAAATTTGAAAGGTCCATGATACAGTCTATGCTTTTGATTATGATAATTTAGATATCACATCTTTCAAACTAATACCTCTCGAAATAGTGTAGAAGCTCTACTTAATTAATTTTATTAATTGCAGAACCTAAACATGCTGAGTGTGCAAACTCTCTTTCAAACCTCCATTTCAAGGACAGTGAAGTGCCTATTGCATGTGCATGAAGGTTAACAAGTCCCTTATGTAACTCATCCTACTGCCAAGGCACTCCAGGAGACTACATTTTCTTGAGGCATTTCTGTACACCTCACATGTCTAATCTATATTTCCCATCCATACCCATGTTATCAACTAAGGAGTGCATGGACAAAGGAGAGGCGTTAGTTCTCCTGCTATGAAATTTATATATATAGTATATTGTTTTATTTTAGCCTACAAAATCTGTAAAACAAATACCCTTACATTCCATGGCTATCTATGATATGCAACTGCGAGCTAGATAGTTGAAACTAAATCACACACCAATAATAGAAACATATATTTATATATAAAAAATACCCTTCTAGGTGATGAAGTTGCCTTTTTGCAGCTCACTTCCTACGCTGCTCATGTTATTGCAGGGAAGATGTTGCCAAAGGTTGTGGAGTCTAGCTTTGCACCTCCAATGGCAGTTGCTTGAAAGTTTCTTCACAAATCAATGCATATAATTCTTGTCTTTCCACCAACATCAGCCTTATCCTTTCAAGAGCTCACATAGAACTGGATCCTATTTCCTCGTAGACAGGGAGGGGGCTGGCATCGATTATGGAATTTGGCTTTAAAGCTACCAATTGTATTTGCTTAAAGTTTCTAAAGCCTTTTCAACACCTCAATTTTGTACCTCACCAAACTCCCATTCGATTCTTCCATTCTACCTATCTCCCCTCCACGCAAATGCCTCTTCACCATTCTCCCCAAACATCTCTCTTTGCTTAAAACACCCCTGCATCTTGCTTCCCTATTGATCTTTGCAGCTCACATTCTCCTTCCCGAGTAAGCCTCTTAGCAACTATTCAACTCTACTCCTCTCTAGACTCCTCCATTCACCTGTCCCCTTCCTTTATTTTGTTTCCTCTATTACAAACACTATTCTCCCCTTCCGCTTTCTCTCTCTTTGCATTTTTTTTCACCCAAATCTGAGTGCACTCTCTCACTCTCACTCTCTGCTCTCCCACCCCCGAATTGAATCAATTGGAAAACTAAGTAGGTCGTGATAATATAAAGTCTACCTTTTGTTTCCTGTAGTGTGCCATCTAGAAGGCTCTGAAACTAGGATGTCATGCTTCTTAATGGCACAGACACCCCTTCGTTTGACCCATGCCCCCTTCCTACATGCTACGCCATTCTTATTTAATGGTGTTTGTCTTCAGTGTTACTTCTTTGACCATACATTGACTAACATGAAGGGCACCTTTTATGGGGATGTGACATAAAGGACATAAAACTTTGAATTGTTTCCAAATTAAGAATGCCATACATAATCTTACTGAAAAAGGAACAATAGAAATTGATAACCAACCTAGATCCTCTAACAAAGATCATACCATATTTAAGGATCTTTTGCAGAACCATGGGAAGGGAAAGGCCTCAAGTTCTTAAACAAGTGAAAAGGTCAATGCCAATTATGCTAGTGTCACCTATGAGTACATAGTAAACAACATCCATCCATCTTAAAAAAGATCCTCATCCACACTCGTCAAGTGCAACAACTTTGAGTGTCTAATTATATTTGCTTAGAAGGATATGCCTATGCAAAACCCTTACCATATCAATGCACTCCATATTGATGCCTTTATCTAAAGATATTGAATCAGACGAATCTTGATAGATGGGGGAGCAAGGCTGAATATCTATAGTTCAAGTCTTGTTAAAGACTTGGGATTTTTAGATGATGTTGAACTAATCATAACATAGGAATAAAAATTAAAGCATATGATGATGTCAAACAAGAGTTGGTTGGCACTATCATATTGCTTATACATGTGGGATCTCTTATGATTGAGACCATCTATCCAATCATAGATATGGAAACCTGTATAACATTCTCCTTGGGCGTCCATGGATCCATTCCATGTAGGCCATGCCATCTACTTTACACTAATACATCAAATTCAGGCCATACAACGAAACTATGGTGGCCCTATTGGAAAATCCAAGTCCCTATATGCCTCACCAACCCTCCCCAAGCAATCCTAGCCTCCCAGAGTATTCCCTTGCTTGATAATACCATCCCACCTTCCTCTGCAATGGTTGAGCCTTCGGTAACACATACTTCTCCCTCTCCCTCAATCAAGGTTAATGCTACAAACCTTGGGGTCAGAGAATGAGTTACAAGCATACCTTCCAGAAGTTGAACCACTACCATCCACATCCCAATCATTTGATATCCATGATAATCCTATGTTTTAGTAGGACATCTATGATAATCCAATTTTCTAGAATAATCCTATAGAGGATATCCATGAACATCCCCTTTCATTCCATGATCGTATACCCTCTAGTCCACTACATGGGCTACTACCCTTCTCTCTCAAGAATCCTAAGTTAGAGTAGCATTTATAGATATTGCTCCTACTAAGCTTTCCTACCAACTCATTGATGGAAAGCAGGTTTCCTTTGGCATTTCAATACTGAAAAGGATAGTCTCGAAGAATGTGTTGATGACATCCCCTGACCTACACAAGAATTATTCATATTTTCCAATCCATTTAATTCATACAATTTCACCTATTTCCTCAGCTTGGATCAATGAGTATTAACTACGAAAAAGGATGAATCCATTAGTCAAAAGATGAGAATGCAAAAGCCTTTATCGAAAAAAGATACAAGGTCAAAGAAAAGCAAAATGATCAAAAGAAGCCCTTAGAGAAAAATCAAATTAAAAAATGCTCGGGACAAGAAGAAAGTAAGAAAAATAAATTGATCTTCAAAGGTGCCTTTATTCCCACAATAACTAGGGACACATACAAAAGAAGGCCTTCGAGATATGAACTTGTTGATCCAACATTTATATTTGCATCATTATTCCATAATCCGTATAATTTGGTGGATCCACCCACATTCATGAATCTCCATCTCATAATAAACCAGTTGGTGATGTCACACAACATATCTTCGATGAAAACCCCTTGATATACTCTAATCCATTGGTTGTCCAATCTCCTCTTCGGTAGAAGTATGAGTGTATGACGGTCTATGTAGAGCACATTCTACATATCATACTTTAGCCCCTCCCACTTGCAACATATCACATTCCCTGTCTGCAGTATCATACAATCCAAATCCATCTATCTGTCATCAGCTTGGGTTTTCTGAAGGGCATCCACCATGATCACAACATCATCACATTTCAATAAAAGATCACCTTGATGAAAATTTGGCAAATAGGCATCTTCTATGATATCAAAATTCAAAAAATCAAAAATGGAAAAACAATAAAGAAAGAGAAAAATAATCCATCATATACAATGAAAACCATTTTGGCGCACTTTGGATAAGTACCATGGTGAAAACTTGGAAAAAAGATGCCATGTGTAGTCAACTTCTACTCTACAATCTCTCATTACTCTATCCAATTCTGTCCATAATAACCTGAGCATATCCTTTTCATAATAAAATTTTCACCTCTTCTCATGGCCGAGATTGATTAACATTTATGTCAACCACTTATCCTAATTACCCTTTCATAATTACTCGTCCTATTCTAGACTAGGGGCAATCCTTGACCTAAGGTTTCACAAGGATCTTATACATGTTATCTGAGGACGTTATCACAAAAATCCAAAAACATTGAAAAAATTCAACACAACATCAAATCATTCAAATAACTTTTGAAAAATCCAAAAATAGTCATAAAATGCAAAAAAATAAAAAAAATGTCAATCCAAAAGTCAAACACATTGTCTCTACATTTTGTCATAGGAAGGCCATAATTGATGAGTCCTCAAGGCATTAGGTCTATCCTTTAGGTTCATTGTAGTCAAATCTTCATCATAATCCATATCTCATAATAAAATGTCACTTATCATGGTCAGTCAACTACATTGTCTTGTGTTTGTCACATAGGCAAGGCCATCATCGATGAGCCCTGAGGCATTAGGTTAGTCCCTTAGGGTCCATTATAATAAAATTTGTCACAATCAAATTTCATAATAAAACTATTCCTTTATAGAGAATTGACATGTTGGACACAAAAAGATACCTACATGGAATCAAGCTTAAACAAATCATGAAAACAGAAGAAACTACCCAAACTAGTCTTCAACTAGGCTGATCCAATTATCTACAAATGTTACCTATCCTATCAAAAATATTTTTCTTCTAGGATGTTGCATTATTGAAAAAAACTAGGCATCTTACAAAAATGTTTCACTCCTTCAAACATGCATAATCTTTTGAAACCATATCAAACACTTCCATACATTAAAAGGTCTAAATAGCTTTTGACTTGTTTGGCTTAGTTTAGTCTTATATTTTTATCTGATTTATCTTATGTCATACTCCTAAGTTGCTCGAGGATATCCACAAGTGATTAGAGTCACGATGATGGATTATGATGTTTCTTTCTATTGATTTTTGTTTGTGGTTTGTCTTGGTAACATGATTGGGGAAACTAAGGTCCTTGTGTGTGATTGGGATTCTATCTAGCATAATCAAAACATCCTATACAAGTCAAAGGTCAACTAATAATTTCTTGCAGCAGGATTAACATGCTTTATGGTAATTTCCTCACATATTCCTACAAGGTTCTATTGTCACTATTCTAAATCAGGACACTCCTTGTTTGACATGTCTTAATCTTTGAAAAATGGATGCTAAATGTCACCAAGGTTTGTCTCAACTTGGTATAAACTATCCACTTGTCCATATATCATATCTTTAAGCAAATAGAAATAAAAGTTTCCTTCACAATTCATGCTTAAGTGTGCATACATCTGCTTGTTCTATAAACACAAAAAAATGCTCTGTGATGATAAAACATGTACTATTGAAATCTCAAGTACTATCAATCATTACATCAATCTTAATTTAGATGATTGATCTATCTAATGGTTCTTCACTCCTTACAAACTATTTCTTCGCGCAAACACTTCATCTAACAATCTCGCAGTCATCTTGGTAGCACACTATGACACACAAAAACAAATATATGAGCTACCTAATTCTACATCCATAATCATGTTAGAGAATCATAATATATCACATCCATATATGTCATACATATTGCATACAAAAACTGCAAAAAGATAGATAATATTGCATCACATTTTAGAAATCATCATCATCCATATGGCATCATATCAAATGCATCCAATATTCACTCAACATGGTCCATTAATAAATATTTTATTTATTATTCAATCTTTACTTGCACATTCCTTCAAAGATTAATTAATAATTTAATTTTAATTATCTTCTCTCACACATTGACTAATCAATCAATCCCATTGATTATTTAATCAAATCCATTGACTAATCAATCAATCCCATCGATTAATCAATCCATTGACTAACAAATCAATTCCACTAATTGATCAATCAATCCCATTGATTAATCAATCAATTTCCACTAATTATCCAATCAATTCCTTTGATTGAATCAATAAAGCCAATTAACTCTCCAATCTATTTCCTCTCAACGGGCCTCAATTGTTGATCCTAATTTTTCATCTTTGAATCCAGATCGTTCATTTGAAACAAGCATTTCTATAAAAGCAAGCCTTCATAGCATGTTGATGGCTAACCACGAATTCTTAAACTTCGATGTTTGCATCATTGCAATTATCACATATACTTGAAGCTTATAGCAAAAGAGTAGCATACCCATTTTTGAGAGCGAAGCATACAAAGAAGGAACAATGGAAGTCATCCATGGCAATATGGTGAAGGTGAAGGTGTCATTTGCTTGAAATCTAGTTTTATCTATTATTGCATCTTTTCCATTGATTAGATTGGATCTTATTGAGTTTAGTATTTGTAGATTGTGGTTGTTTGCATTATTTCTTATTATCTCTATGACCTTGGGTAAATTTTCCAATTTACAATTTGGATCTAATGATGAGCTCAAATTTGTTTCACAAATCACCAAAAATAACCTTAAAAGAAAGTCCCAAATAAGAACCCCTAGAATCTACTATTTCTCTCAACCTTTTTTTTTTTTAGATCATCCAAGGATAAAAGAGGAGCATATACTCAATTTTAAAAAAAACATCAATGATATATATTTTAGAAATGAATTAACTCTAGACCATCTCTTACTTTGATACCATGTTAGAATTAACTATGGAGGTAGCTAATTGAAGATCAAAATGTCTAAGAGCTAGTTACAGAATCAAAAGAAAATCAACGAGATAGAATAACAATAATCTATACCAAAGGTATAAAAGAATGTAAAAATCCACATTATAAAACCCTTATTTATATAAATAAAAATAAGACAGAAAACAACATAAGATTATGACAGTCTCATAATCATATGATATAGAACACAAAAAGTAAATACTTATGCCCCTAGCTGGAAGGGCCCAAAAGAAATTTCACAACACTAGGTAGTGAGGAAAGCTTTAAGCTTTAGGAAAGTCGCAGATCGACAAATCCAAGTATGGGGCCAGATAGAACTTGAAAGGAGGAAAAGGACCATTGCGTCATTTGTAGAACGTAAAGAGCAAAAGAAATAATCTAATTCTGGCAAGTGGCGCGGTGTACATAATTCTAGTGGAAACCCCATCAAGGAATGTCGCTCTCAGAAAGCCCTTCTTGCAGAAGTGGAAGCATTGAGTTATCCTCAAATGACACGAGATAAAGGAAAAAAGATCAAGGGTTCTGAGTGTAGCACCATGATAGCAACAACCAACTCGGATATAGAAGTTGCAGAAAAAAAACTTCCATTCTCAAATCTGGTTCAATGGACAACCAATACACTGCATCATTGACTGATAATCAGAAGAATCTGATTTATCTTGAAGCAATTCACAAATATAACTTGCCTTTAACACCTAATTCTCAACCATACACCATTGGATGGTTGAACTCAAGTTTTGAGAATTGTGTTGTTACTCATCAATGACACTTGGTGTACAAAATCAATCCAAGTGCAGTCCTTTGTGATGTAGCACCATTAGATATATGAGGTGTTCCACTTGGGAAACTATATCATTATCTTCGGCATTTAATCAATGAAGCAAAGTTAGGGTTTTTGTCATTGATGTTGTTGAGGATAGATATTGCATACCAGTAGTCCCTAAGCTTTTACAGTTTACTCATCAACACCAAGCAGTGCAACAAGTTAGTAAGCTCTTTGAGAAATTTGTGCCCTTGATGGTGAGACATGAATGCAAGAATGATATCCTTGTGAAAGGAGCTGGCTATGCATCTTCAATAGAAAAGGAGCAATTGAACAAAAGTGTTGGATCTTCTTCAGTCACCCATAGGAGTGCCTATATAGTGCATGTTGAAGTGTACTATTAATGTAATTCCAAAATTACCTTTTCCTGAAGACTCACTATACCACTGTTCTGTTCTTAAGATTGAAAAAATCAAATTACAAAACCATGTACTTGTGGAAAAAGGAGGCATTAGGCCTTGCTCTTCACTTTATGATAGCCCCATTGAACTCATAACAGAAAAGGATGGCACCTGGAGGTCTTGCATTGACTGCAAGTCTCTCAACAAGATCACTGTGAAGAACTGCTGGATAGCAGAGCAGTTAGAACAACTTCGTGGTACGAATCAGATTCTTGTTGAATTCTTAGATGCCTAGAAGACAAAGAAGATTTGTTTGAATGGTTGGTTAGGCGCTTTGGCTCGATCCATGCTCCCACAACATTTATGGAGATGATGAATGACATGCTTTGACCATTCACAACTTTTTTGGTTTTTTTCCTCTTGACTAAATACTTCTTTAACAAAACATGGGGAGAATATCTGTGCAAATTTCAGCAAATGCTTAACAAGTTTTAGCAACACACGTACAAGCACCATTGTCAACTTTGAGTTTCACACATCTTTCCTCTTTAGCATGGCCCATATACAATCTCTAAGAAGATTCGAGGTAACTTGTTAGAGCTCAATGTAGAACTCTTGTATCTTACTTTTCACCTTTTGTCGGACAAACTAGGTGTTTTGGAAGAACTTTACCTGGCAGAGATCAATCCTTAATGTAGCATGCAAAAAAAAATGGGTTAAGTCTTTGATGCTACGGTCAAACACAAAAGGGAACACAAGATCCTTAATTTATGAAATCATTAAAGCAGATTGAATTCCTTTCCAAGGGATATGGTTCATGGAAGCTCAAGTTGCCAACAACTTCCCACAGGGTTTTCTGCAACTTGTGACATTGGGGGCTACTGCTTCTCAAGGAGGGATAACTATATAGGAAGATCTAGCACTTTGATCGTGTTACTGTCTAAGGTTGGTGTGTCACACCGTCTGTTATCTACACCACAAGCTTCAGGTTCTTTCCCAAACACATTCATACATACACAAAGTCTTAATTCCACTTATTCCATGTTGCACATTTCTAACAATGTCATCTTTGTTTTGTGCAGCTACTAGGTAGAGTTTTGAGAAAATGACCAATCGATGAGACAACCGTCAGAAGTCTACCAGTTTAGTTTCTAACTTTCTTGTAATTACCATGACATACCTTTGTTTACCACACTTGTATTTAATCATAGATATTCTTTGAACAAGCATGATGGGCATAAGCACAAATGTGTAGAAGCATAGGCATAAACACCTTGAGAACTTTGCAAATAGAGTTCTATTATGGTGTTATATTGTTCTTGTATTATCTTCGCCTAAGCACTCTTGAATATTTTTCTTTGCACTCTAACTTTCTTTCACTTGCCTACTTTCATAATCTATTTAAATCCATTTGAGTTTGTTTTCCACTGGGTACCCCTGGCCCTCAGATCAATCACTGAAAACGGTAAAAACTAATAGGCAAGGGATCATCCTGATTCCTAACCATGCACATGGAAAAAGCCAGTAGTCTTACCAATAGGTACTCAACAATAGGGTTAGGTGTACCCACTTGGATGTTGTCTCAAAGATGTGAGGTGCCCAAAGATGTGCTTTGGGACTTGGGGACAAGTTTGGGGTACAGTCATGCAACATCAAGGAGTCATGCATCAATACAGAAGTTAAAATTTATAAACTAAATAAACAATAGTCTTGAATATTGATTCTTGTAGAGATACTAGTACTAATGTCACATTAAACAAGCCTGCAAAAAAGATAAAAGGAAACAATATATCATAGCAGTAATTTTATTTTTATTTTTATCTTTTAAGCTAACAAAAAATATTCTTACCATGCAAGTAGTAGTTTTTAAAAAGGTTTTTGGAGGACGCAGTGGGGATGTTCCTAAACAGTCCTCTTCAAAGGGGCTGGTCCAGGAAATATCCTAATTGCATCCCTATTGCCACCTGTCTACCTTAGGAGTCTGATGGGCAGGGATTTTTCTCAGTGGAACTAGCACCCCTAGGTGTCTTTTATTGTTATTCTTTTTTATCTGTTTCTATCTGTAAGAGGCAAAATGTACCTGCACCTTAAGTTATCTTTATGATGAGAATGCATATTGTATCTAAATTGAAGTACTCATAAAGCTTAATATAGGTAACAAATTGATCATCTAGGAACGTATTTTCATTTCTACCAGCTGCTGCCAGATTAAAGATCCAAACTATATAGAAGCTTCATACATATTAAGAGAGGCCTAATTACATCCAACTGAAATCATAATACCTTTTTTTTTTTTCACTATAAAGATGATAGGAATTACAAACTAGTACAGAAGCGATGTATATTTACTTATCTGTAATGATCATCCTAAAGGACTACATTTTATATAAGCAGATGGATAGAGAAAACATAATACATATGTCTCTGTATGCTTTCATAAACTGCTGTGAGCTGCTACATTGATTTCTCTCATTGGAATGTGCCAGCAGGTTTCTCAAAGTACAACTAATTTATAATTCTGGTACTATATGTTGCAATTCTCAACTATAACTCTTATTCCACCTACATTAATTGATTGACAATGGTGGATATGAAACAATATAGCTTTGTCTATGAAAACTATCATTCTCATACACGGCAGTTGTGTACTATAAATTAGTTTTTAGGTTCAGACTAATCCATGGTAGTAACTTCTATATATGGTGCAAGTGAATTGTTGTCCCTTATAATGCTTCGAACTACCTGATTATGTCATTCCCTGAATCACTTCTAGATCAGTTGGTAGAATGTCAATGAATACAATTTTCTTGAATGTGACTGGAGGAAACACTTCAACATGTGGGTTTTCTACAGCCTTGAATATTTTGTCACTTTCATTGACGTCCAAAATACCTGCCAGGAAAACTGCATGTTGTGTGTGTGACATGTTCTGACTTCTTCTTAGTGTTTCACTTTGCTCAAGCTGAGATTCCTCCTTTTTCCCTGTACGGGATAGTCTACATATGTCTCTATAATGTTTGGTTACCTTCCTTTGCAAGCGGAATTCACCAAAGCCTTGTAAAGTTTCCCAAATTTCAGAACTTTCTATGATCTGGTTTGACTTCATTTCTCTAGCTTGATTTGTTTCTTCTTCTTTGATCTTCTGTGTTGCTAGAATATTATCTTCTGTGACTGAAAACTGTGAGTCTTTTGCTGTGGAAATTTGGGTCATAACAACTGCATCTTTGCTTGATGCTTTATCATCACTGGAAGCTTCATTCTGTTGAATATGCAAATATTTACCTTGTCCTTCTGGAAAGTGATTATTGTTTGCTGATTTTGTTGCCTTATCTGTCTTTGGATCAGTATCTTTGTCTGTCTCAGAAGCCGAGACTTCATTTGATAATTGGACTTCAGTATGTTGAACAGTGAGTCTATTGCTGTCAGTTTCATGGGAGATCGAATCTGTTGTCACAATGGTTGTAGCTGTCACATTTGATACTTCTTCCAGATGTTCTGATTTTTCCAATTCCTGTGCTTGAGGTCTAGATGTGAGTGTATCTGCTGCTGCTTTTCCAGACAAAATTTCACTTGAAGACTCTATATGTTCCATAGTTGAAGACCCTGAAGCTTGCTGGACTTGTTTTGTTTCTCTTTGTTTCCTGCATTCTGTGACTTTAAATTCTGCTTGATCAGTTCTCATTGTGACTACTGTTCGTGCCTCTGATATAGGGTTTTCTTTCGGAACTTCAATACCAACGCCTTCAGCATTATGCTTGTTTGGATCTTCGTTCATGTTTGGGATCCGTGTCACCTTGATTGCATCCGATACACCTACACCATGACTCACATTGTCCTTCTTGTAAATTGATTTTTCATCTACCAACTCTAGGTCGGAAATTGCCACAGAGGAATGAATGTTAGTGGTTGTCTTGTTGAGGACTGATGTATCTTCAGTGGTAAAACTCTCTATTTGTGTAGACAGATGACTTGAATTCTTTGGCAGTCCTTCGAAACCTAAATTATTTGGTGGTCTCATGATTTGCAGCATTTCCAGATTAGTGGATGTGATGAAGTATATCTTGCTGAATGTTACTGTAGGTGAATCTTCTGCATCTGTATTTTCAGCAGCCTTAATTATTTTGTTTAAATCATGGAGGGATAAAGTTCCTGCCAGGAAGACTGCACATTTTTTGTCTGATATCCTCTCCTCACTTGTTTCTGACCATTGCTGAAGATGGGGTTCATCTTTGTCCTGAGTGTGGGATGACCCATTTATGTTAGTGTTATTTGTGGATTTCTTCCTTTGCAAGCGGAATTCACCAAATACCTGTAGATTTTCCCACACATCAGAATTTTCTGTGATCTGAGAGCACGATCTTTGTATACTGCTTTCTGTATTGAGCATTGCTGTTTCAGTTTGGTATGTCTTTTCCTTTTTTATCTCTTGTGATTTTAGAACAGTTTCTTCTGTGACTAGAAACTGTGGTTCTCTTTCTGTGGAAACATGGCCTACACTAACTGGATCATAAATTGAAGTTTTATCATGCACACATTCTTCATTTTGTTTGACTACTTGAGATATAATTCCTTTTCCTTTTGAAAGAAGATTACTAGTTGATTCTGAATGCCGGATTGTTTTTGATTCTGAAACCTGGATTGTTTTATGATCAGTTATTGTATCAGTCTCAGAAGTCTCAACTATCTCTGTTTCCAAATGATGTAGATGCGAGAATGAAGCCTTTCTAACCATGACCATACTTGACATTTGTTTTTCCAATTCTTGTGGTTGAGCTGCATCATCTGTTGGAGTTTGTAAGATATCATGCCCAGATGTGAGCTGGCTTGATGCTGCTTCAAGAAAGAACAATTGACTTGGCTTATCTGCAGATTTTATTTGATTAGCAGTTTGAAATTGTGACGTGTGTTGAAATATTTTCTCTGATTGTTCCCCTTGTTGAGATTGACAAACCCGAACTTCTGTCTTCTCAATTGTTGCACTTGAGTGGTTGGTGGTGTCATCAGGATTTGGGAGCAGCTGAGTGGTAGTGATTGTGCTGTTAACAACTGATGTATCTTCATTGGTAGAACTTATCTTGCAAACCTGACTAGAAATATCTGATGGTGTCATCAGGATTTGGGCAGCTAGTGGTAGTGATTGTGGTGTTAACAACTGATGTATCTTCATTGGTAGAACTTATCTTGCAAACCTGACTAGAAATATCTATGGTGCCATCAGGATTTGGGAGCAGCTGAGTGGTAGTGATTGTGCTGTTAACAACTGATGTATCTTCATTGGTAGAACTTATCTTGCAAACCTGACTAGAAATATCTATGGTGCCATCAGGATTTGGGAGCAGCTGAGTGGTAGTGATTGTGCTGTTAACAACTGATGTATCTTCATTGGTAGAACTTATCTTGCAAACCTGACTAGAAATATCTGATGGTGCTTCAAAATCTTTGTCATCTTGTGTTGTCACGATTCTTGGCATTCCGAGACTAGTGGATATGATGAAATATATCTTCCCGAATGTTACCGCAGGCAAATCTTCAGAACCTGGATTTTCAGCAGCCTTAATTATTTTATCAATGTCCTGAGAGGTCAAAGTTCCTGCCAGGAAAACAGCATGTTGCTCATCTGATATGCTCTGCTCAGTTTCTGTTTTGACCCATTGCTGAAAATGAAATTCCTTTATGAGTTTGGGCTGAGTGTGGGATGGTTCATGTATGATCCTGGGAAGTGTAGATACCCTCCTTTGCAAGCGGAATTCACCAAATTCTTGTAAATTTTCCCACACATCAGAATTTTCGTTTGTCTGAGAGCATGATGTTTGTTCAATGCTCTTATTATTAAACACTTTTTCTTCACTTTGGTTTGTCTTTTCCTCATCTATCATTTGTGATTCTAGAATTTTTTCTCCTTTGACCAAAAACTGTGGCTCTTTTTCTCTGGAATTATGGCCTACATGAATTGAGGTATCAGCCTCAGAATTCAGTACTTTCATTGATTTTTGGTCTTCATGATTCACAGTATCTAGGCTTGTGACATCAGAATTTTCTGTTGTCTGAGAGCACAATGTTCCTTGAATATTCTTGTTATTAAACATTGTTTCTTCAGTTTCCTTTGTCTTTGCCTCATCCATCATTTGTGATTCTAGAGTCTTTTCGCCTTTGACTGGAAACTGTGGCTCTCTTTTGGTGGAATAATGGCCTACATGAATTGAGGTATCAGCCTCAGAATTCACTACTTGCTTTGATTCTTGGTCTTCATGATTCACAGTATCTAGGCTTGCGACATTAGAATTTTCTGTTGTTTGAGAGCATGATGTTTGTTTAGTGCTCTTATTACTAAACACTATTTCTTCACTTTGTTCTGTCTTTGCCTCATCTGTCATTTGTGATTCTAGAAATTTTTCTCCTTTGACTGAAAACTGTGGTTCTTTTTCTCTGGAATCCAGTCCTACATGAATTGAGGTATCAGCCTCAGAATTCACTACTTTCTTTGATTCTTGGTCTTCATAATTCACAGTATCTAGGCTCGCGACATCAGAACTTTCTGTTCTTTGAGAGCACAATGTTTCTTGAATGTTCTTGTTATTAAACATTGTTTCTTCGGTTTGCTTTGTCTTTGCCTCATCCATTATTTGTGATTCTACAGTTTTTTCCCCTTCGACTGGAAACTGTGGCTCTCTTTCGGTGGAATAATGGCCTACATGAATTGAGGTATCAGCCTCAGAATTCAGTACTTTCTTTGATTCTTGGTCTTCATGATTCACAGTATCTAGGCTTGTGACATCAAAATTTTCTGTTGTCTGAGAGCATGATGTTTGTTGAATGCTCTTATTATTAAACACTGTTTCTTCACTTTGGTTTGTCTTTGCCTCATTTGTCATTTTTGATTCTAGAGTTTTTTCTCCTTTGACTGAAAACTGTGGCTCTTTTTCTCTGGAATTATGCTCTACATGAATTGAGGCATCAGCCTCAGAATTCAGTACTTTCTTTGATTCTTGGTCTTCATGATTCACAGTATCTAGGCTTGTGACATCAGAATTTTCTGTTGTCTGAGAGGACAATGTTTCTTGAATGTTCTGGTTATTAAACATTGTTTCTTCGGTTTGCTTTGTCTTTGCCTCATCCATCATTTGTGATTCTACAGTTTTTTCCCCTTCGACTAGAAACTGTGGCTCTCTTTTGGTGGAATAATGGCCTACATGGATTGGGGTATCAGCCTCAGAATTCACTATAACTAATTCTTGAGTGTAGATCCACAGTATCTAGGCTTGTGACATCAGAATCTCCTGTTGTCTGAGAGCACAATGTTTCTTGATTGTTCTTGTTATTAAAGCATTTGTTTCTTTAGTTTTGCTTTGTCATCATCATCATTTGTGATTCTGGTACCGCCTTTGACTGGAAACTGTGGCTCTCTTTCAGTGGAATAATGGCCTACATGAATTAAGGTATCAGCCTCAGAATTCACGACTTTCTTTGCTTCTTGGTCCTCATGATCCACAGTATCTAGGCTTGTGACATCAGAATTTCCTGTTGTCTGAGAGCACAATGTTTCTTGATTGTTCTTGTTATTAAACATTGTTTCTTCGGTTTGCTTTGTCTCATCCATCATTTGTGATTCTACAGTTTTTTCGCCTTTGACTGGAAACTGTGGCTCTCTTTCGGTGGAATAATGGCTTACATGAATTAAGGTATCAGCCTCAGAATTCATGCCTTTCTTTGCTTCTTGGTCCTCATGAT